>JABUQX010011938.1:0-7500 GCA_015478945.1 Trachelipus rathkii | reverse complement strand
CACCTAGCCTACACCTATCCTTCACCTAGCCTACACCTACACCTACACCTACACCTAGCCTCCACCAGCCTTCACCTACACCTACACCTAGACTCCACCCAACCTTCACCTAGCGTACACCTATACCTAGCCTACACGTGCCCCTACAACCTTGATGGCTCAACTTTTATGGCTCAACTTTGATGACGTCATCTTTGTTGGCATCTATATTGATGATTCAACTTTGATGACTCAGATTTATTGATGGTTCAACTTTGATGGTTCCCAACCACCGTAAGAAGTATCTAGTGATGTTCTATTAGTGTTCTATGATTATTCTATGAGTATTAGATGAGTGCCAGGTGAGTGCCAAGTGAGTGCCAATGAGTGCCAATGAGTGCCAAGTGAGTGCCAATGAGTGCCAAGTGAGTGCCAATGAGTGCCAAGTGAGTGCCACATAGTGCCAACTGAGTGCCACTTTTTTCAAGCCTTTTCTAGCCTCCCCTGAGCCTAGAATAGCCCTAATATGGGTATCTACCCCTAGGTTATAAGGTATGAGGAATCGATTGGTGTATATTACAAGTTGCTAGGATGCTTCCTACTATGAGTTAGTTTTTTTCTAGCACTTCACCTACAACTATATATATACTATATATATATATATATATATATATATATATATATATATATATATATATATATATATATATATATATATATATATATATATATATATATATATATATATATATATATATATATATATATTACTTATTTATACATATATAATATATATATATATATATATATATATATATATATATATATATATATATATATATATATATATTACTTGCACACACACCTACATACATACACTATAACACTTATACACACATTCACTATGAAACTTATACACACTATGACACTTATAAGCACTTACACTCTCCATAGACACTTACATTAAACCATATACACTTACATTCACACCCACACACAGATACACTTACACTTACACTCACACACTCGATATTTTGATGCCTCAACTTTGATGCCTCAACTTTGATGCCTCAGCATTGATGCCTCAGCATTAATGCCTCAACTTTGATGCCTCATCCTTGAAGGTTCAACTTGACTCATCTTTGATGAAGTCATCTTTGATACCACCTATATTGATGATTCATCTTTGATGACTCATCTTTTGTCTACCTCTAGATCATAAGCTGCCCCCCAGGACGCAGCATGATCCCACCGCGCGAAGGCCCACGACCCCGCACCCGCAGGTGCGACCCGCCGCGTCCCCGCCCGCCGCGTGCGCCCGCAGGCGCAATATTTCCGCGTAACCGCCGCCGCGTGCGCCCGCAGGCGCAGTATTTCCGCGTACCCGCCCGCCGCGTGCGCCCGCAGGCGCAATATTCCTGCGGGAATGAAAAATATATATAATATGAGTCATTCATTTTTATTTCATACTTAAACATTTCAAAGAATTTCTTTTCAAATATACTATGAGTCATTCATTTTTATTTCATACTTAAACATTTTTATTAAAAACATTTTCGCGAACCTAAAACTGTAACTCATTACAGACCTATTATTTATCACATATATTTATTAACATTATTTTTTACTTAATACTTTTTAATTTATAAATTTTTAAAAATTGTATGTAAGAAGAAAAAGCCAAAGTGCCTGATATATAATCATTTTATTTTACTACAATTGTACGAAATATTCATTAAAAACATAAACTTTACATACCTTAAAGCAGTAAATCAGTAAATCAATAGAGGTGTTACCTAACAACAAAGGGATTAGTATGCTTTTGTTTTACTGTTTTACTGCTTTAACTCATGTTTTACTGCTTTAACTTTCTGCTTTACTGTTTTAACTCACTGCTTTACTGCTTTAACTCACATACATTACATACCTTAAAGCAGTAAATCAGTAAATCAATAGAGGTGTTACCTAACACCTAAGGGATTAGTATGCGTTTGTTTTACTGCTTTACTGCTTTAACTTTCTGCTTTACTGCTTTAACTTTCTGCTTTACTGCTTTAACTCAGGTTTTACTTCTCATACTTAAAGCAGTAAATCAGAATCAAAAGAGGTGTACATAGCAACAAGGGGATAGTATGCTTTTGTTTTACTGCTTTACTGCTTTAACTTTCTGCTTTACTGCTTTAACTTTCTGCTTTACTGCTTTAACTCATGTTTTACTGCTTTAACTCATATGTTTTACTGCTTTAACTCATATGTTTTACTGCTTTAACTCATATATTTATTAACATTATGTTTTTTATTTTGTTTTAATACTTTTTATTTATTTTATTATTATTTTTATTTATTTTTATTATTTTTTTATTATTTTTATTTTTTTATTTTTTTTTTATTATTTTTACTTTTATTATTATTTTATTTTGTTTTAATACTTTTTATTTTTATTCTTTTTATTCTTTTTATTTTATTTTTATTATTTTACTTTTATTATTTTTATTTTATTATTTTTATTATTATACTTAGTGTTATTTACTTCATGCCTATTGTTATTATTATTTAGAACACACATACACACCCGCACACACACACACACACACACACACACACACCACCACACACACACACACACTTACAATATACACACAATTACTATGACACTTATACACACATTCACTATGGCACACTTACATTTACCCATAGACACTTACATTTACACTTATACACACACACACACACACACACACACAGATTTACTTACACTCACACACAGATTTACTTACACTCACACAGATTTACTTACACTCACACACAGATTTACTTACACACACACCAGATTTACTTACACACACAGATTTACTTACAGTCACACACAGATTTTCTTACACACACACACACACACCCACACACACGCACACTCACTTACACATCCACACACACGCACACTCACTTACACATATAACGTATAATTTATTAAAACATTTTATGTTTTAATGTAAGCACGTACATTATATTACTCATTTCAAATATAACAAAATTATTTCAAAGTTTCTTAAAACTTCTATAATAAATCAATCATTATTCTTTGAACAAAGAATTTATTATTAACTGTTAAAACTTTTTGTTTATAAATTTTATAACTATCAAGTTTTAAAATAACTTTTAGTAAAATTTTATGAAATTTTATTAAAAACATATATTTTACGTACCTTAAAGCAATAAATCAGAAAATCAGTAAGGTCAGCCCCTAGCACCCCTCTACACCAAGCTATGCCACGTTTTGTTCTATTGACTTTCTGCTTTACATCATCTTAGCGATGCTTAATAAGTATAAAAATAACAAAATAAGTTCTTCTCTGCTAACATAACATTGTATTTTATTAAAATCATTCTAAGTTTTTATTTAAAAATAACAATTATTCACTTACATTTATATTATTCGCTCGATGTTAACTAAAAATATTTCAAAGTTTTTTAAATAATTTGGATTTTCTTTATTATTATCTATGTACATTGACAATCCAACACGAGAAAACACAACAACCCGCACTCGTTACAGATACGAAACTGACCTCTCTCTGTAAAATGGGCTGAAATAACTACTTTAGCCCTAAATTTAGGATAATCCTTTTTGTACCCCGGGGCCGATTTAGCCCTAATACCAGCGTCCAAAATATATTTTCCAAACTGACACTTTTTCTGTAAAATGTTGCGTGCAATAACTACGTTTAGGCTAAATTTAGGCCTAAATTTAGGATAAGCCTTTTTTGTATCACAGGCGGATTTAAGCCTAATACCAGGTCAAAAGGTAATTCCAGTATAGACAAGAATCGAGAATCAATGTTATTATTTTATAAATATATTTCAAACTGAAACATGCTGGATCGGTAAGATCCTTTTAAAATAAGAAGGAAATGTTTACCTTTCTTGTGAGTAGGACGGGCGTAATCCTTATCTCTATATGACCTCGCTATGTGATTGGTCGAGAATTAATTTATCGCTTTTTTGGTTTTTAAAGGTATGAAAAAACATGTTTTTTCATATCCTGAGCCCTACCTCTGATTGGATGAAAATTATATTTGAGCAGGCGGATGTTTTAGATCCAAACTCATTTTAAAATCATACTCGTTTTGGCTGTTAAGCTGTGCACAAGTTCTCTGGTTTGTAATAAAAGTGTTCTATTTTCACTAAGTGTATATCATGAATCACCTTAACAAGTATACCTCAATACAAGACATTATCCAGTGGGAAATCAAGATCCCCGGAAGTAGGGTTTCATTCTTATATAAAAGAAAGCCCGATGGATTTGAATTTTTCAAGTGTGCTACCCAATCACCATGTTATAATACCAAGCGTATTTTCGTGAGTCCAGATGAATTACTTTGTATATGTAATCACACTGAAGAGTGGCTTACAGAATACTTTAAACCAAGCTCAGCTTTAAACTGGGCCGAAACAGTTATTAGCCTGTGCGAAGAAACCAGCGATAAGCAACTTACTCTATCATTTTATAAACATCAAAACATAATCAGCTTGGAAGTTAGATTATGGGAGAGAAATAATGAAACAACCGTATTTGAACCTACATCATTTGGATTCTACATTTCAGGCCTAATGCAGCTGAAATATATGCTAGAGGTACGTAGGCGAATGTTAATGCAGATGAAGAAGACATATGTGTTATCTAATTACGTAACCGTAATTCATTACATGTTATACCAAGAATACTTACGGATTTAAGAAAACCCTGGCATATGATCCTACGCGCATCATCGATCGCTTCCTAAGTTCTATAGACGTACAGAAATTCATTTATCTACTTAGAAAACAATGGCAGGAAAGTATTTATGCAGGTGAACCAGAATGTAAATATACTATGATATCTGAGCGGGAACTTTTTACGTATGTGTTAACTGAAGGTATTACTGAGACACGAAACTATATCATCGATAATGATATAAATGATTGGCATATTTGCAAAGATTTAAAGAATTTTAATATAAAGTAGGCGAAAACATCATGTGTAAAATGTATGTAGAAGTATTATATTTAATGTTATCCTTATATATAAACCATTGTAAATATATTTAACACGCTTGTATATATTTAATGTTATCCTTATATATATATATATATATATATATATATATATATATATATATATATATATATATATATATATATATATATATTTATTTTATATAATTTATATAAATATATTAATATATATAAATATATATATATATATATATATATATATAAATCATTGTAAGTTAATGATTATTAAATTTCTAATTATATAGTAAAGTTTTTATTATCCTTATTTTTACTTTCTTAAATAAATATTTACATGTATGTTAAGAGTTTAAATAAACGAAACTTGGGCTCAGGATATGAAAAAACATGTTTTTTCATACCTTAAAAACCAAAAAGCGATAAAATAATTCTCGACCCCAATCACATACGAGGTCCATATAGAGGATAAGGATTACGCCGCTCCACTCACAAGAAAGGTAAACATTTCCTTCTTACCTGATCAAAGGATCTTACCGATCCAGCATGTTTCAGTTTGAAATATATATTTATAAAATAATAACATTGATTCTCAATTCTTGTATATACTGGAATTACCTTTTGACCTGGTATTAGGCTTAAATCCGCCTGTGATACAAAAAGGTTTATCCTAAATTTAGGCCTAAATTTAGGCCTAACGTTAGTTATTGCACCACATTTTACAGAAAAGGGTTAGTTTGAAATATATTTTGACCTGGTATTAGGCCTAAATCCCCCCGGGGGTAAAAAAAAGTATTATCCTAAAATTTTAGGGCTAAAGTATTATTTCAACCCATTTTACAAGAGAAGCGTCAGTTTCGTATCTGTAACTAACGAGTGCGGGTTGTTCGTGTTTCTCGTGTTGGATTGTCAATGTACATAGATAATAATAAAGAAAATCCAAATTATTTAAAAAACTTTGAAATATTTTTAGTTAACATCGAGCGAATAATATAAATGTAAGTGAATAATTGTTATTTTTAAATAAAAACTTAGAATGATTTTAATAAAATACATGTTATGTTAGCAGAGAAGAACTTATTTTGTTATTTTATACTTATTACATGGCTAAAGAGATGTAAGCAGTAAGTCAATTAGAACAAAACGTAGGCATAGGCTTGTGTAGAGGGGTGCAGGGGCGACCTTAACTGATTTTCTGATTTATTGCTTTAAGGTGTACGTAAAATATATGTTTTTAATAAAAATTTCATAAAATTTTAGTTCAAAAGTTATTTTAAAACTTGATAGTTATAAAATTTATAAACAAAAAGTATTAACAGTTAATAATAAATTCTTTGCTCAAAGATAATGATTGATTTATTATAGAAATTTTAAGAAACTTTGAAATAATTTTAGTTATATTTGAATGAGTAATATAAATGTACGTGTTTATTTAAAACATAAAATGTTTTAATAAATTATACGTTATATGTGTAAGTGAGTGTGCGTGTGTGTGGGTGTGTGTGTGTGTGTGTGTGTGTGTATGTGTGTGTGTGTGTGTGTAAGAAAAATCGGGTGTTGACTGTAAGTAAATCTGGATTGTAAGTTAAATCTGTGTGTGTGTAAGTAAAATCTGTGTGTGTGTAAGTAAATCTGTGTGTGAGTGTAAGTAAATCTGTGTGAGTGTAAGTAAATCTGTGTGTGAGTGTAAGTAAATCTGTGTGTGTGTGTGTGTGTGTGTGTGTGTGTGTGTATAAGTGTAAATGTAAGTGTCTATGGGTAAATGTAAGTGTCATAGTGAATGTGTGTATAAGTGTCATAGTGAATGTGTGTATAAGTGTAAGTGTGTGTGTGTGTGTGTGTGTGTGTGTGTGTGTGTGTGTGTGTGTGATGTGTGTTCTAAATAATAATAACAATAGGCATGAAGTAAATAACACTAAGTATAATAATAAAAATAATAAAAATAAAATAATAATAAAAGTAAAATAATAAAAATAAAATAAAAGAATAAAGAATAAAAATAAAAAGTATTAAAACAAAATAAAATAATAATAAAAGTAAAATAATAAAAATAAAAAAAAAAGAATAAAAAAGAATAAAAATAAAAAGAATAAAAATAAAATAAAAAGAATAAAAATAAAAAGTATTAAAACAAAATAAAAAACGTAATGTTAATAAATATATGAGTTAAAGCAGTAAAACATATGAGTTAAAGCAGTAAAACATTAGTTAAAGCAGTAAAACATGAGTTAAAGCAGTAAAGCAGAAAGTTAAAGCAGTAAAGCAGAAAGTTAAAGCAGTAAAGCAGTAAAACAAAAGCATACTAATCCCTTAGGTGTTAGGTAACACCTCTTTTGATTTACTGATTTACTGCTTTAAGGTATGTAATAGTATGTGAGTATAAAGCAGTAAAGCGAAAGTTAAAGCAGCTAAAGCAGAAGTTAAACAGTAAAGCAGTAAAACAAACGCATACTAATCCCTTAGGTGTTAGGCAACACCTCTATTGTTTTACTGTTTTACTGCTTTAACTCATGT
>JABUQX010011937.1:25000-34980 GCA_015478945.1 Trachelipus rathkii | reverse complement strand
ATATTTATTATTTTATATTTTTATATTTTAATAATATATTATATTATAATCTTTATTTTATTTTTAATTTAATATATATTAAAATCTTATTATTTTATATCTATTTAAAAATTTATTATATTATTATATTATTTTTTTTTTTAATTAATTATTAATTATTTTATTTTTTATATTATATTTTATATATTCTTTATTATTTTTTTATATTTAACTTTTATTTTTTTTCTTATATTATTATTATTAATTAGAATTATTTTATTTATTTATAATTTTATATATTATTAATTATTCTAATTTTATTTTTATGTATTTTATTTTTATTATTTTTCTTATTTAATTTAATTATTTAAATTTATATAATTTTAATTTATATTTATATATAATTATATTTTTATTTTTATTGCCTATTTATTATTAATTTATTGATTATTTTAATATTATATTAAATTAAATTTTATAAAATATATTTATATTTATATTTAATATTATGCATATAGTATTATTTTTATTTATTTATATCATTTTTTTTATATAATATTATTATATTTTTAATTTTTTTTTTAATTTTAATATATTTTATTATTTTTTTTTTTTATTAATTTTAAATTTTATATAATTTTTATTATTCATATTATTTTATTATATATTTATTAATTTTTTATTTTATTTTTTATTATTATTTTTTTTTTTTTAATATTAATTATTTATTATTTATTGCTTTTCTTTATTTATAATTTATCTATATATTTGTATATATTTTTTTTTTTTAATATTTCTATATATTATATTATAAATTATTTATAATATGATATTTTTAATTTTTTTTTTATTTATTGTTAATTTTTCTTTTTTTATTTTATTATTATATTTTATTATTATATTTATATTTTGTTATTTTAAATATTTTTATATATTATAATATTTAATTTTATATTTAATTAACTTATAATATATTATATTTTTTATAAATTTTATTTTATAATTTTTATTATATTAATTTTATATAAAGTATTATTAATTTTTTTATTATTTGTAATATTTTTATATTTTTTATGATATTTATTAATATAATTATTTTATTATTTTTTTACATTTATTATAATTTATTTTATTTATTTTATTTATTTTATTTTTAGTTTTTTTATAATATTATATTTTTTATTTATATTTGTTTTTTTTTATTTATTATTTATTATCTATTTTATATTTTAAATTTTTAATATTTAATTATATATTTATTATTTAATTTTTAAAATTTATAATTCGGATTTTATTATTTTACATTATTTTCATTTGTTTTATAAACTCTATTTTTGTTTAATTTTTTTTTATTTTTAATATTTATTATTATTATAATATTAATTTTTTAAATTATTTTTTTATTAAATAGATTTAACATAATAATTATTTATCTTTATTTATTTTTAATAATTTTTTTATATATTATATTTTTTTATATTTTTTAAAATTCTTTATATTTTTTTTCTTTTTTTTATTTAATATGTGATTATTATCATATATTTAATTTTTTTTCTTACTATTTTTTATTTTTTTTATAATTTAATAATAAATTATTATAATAAAATTTTTAAATTTTTTTTATATTATATTATTTGTATATTATCATTTGTTTTTTCTTTTCTTTTTATATATTTTATAAATTTTATTTTTTAATTTTTAATATTTATTTTTTCATATTTATAATCTTATTGAAATTTTACATTATTTATTATTTTTTTATATATATATTTTATATTTTTATTATATTTTATTTATAATATTACGTATTTTAGGTAGTGTATTATTTTTTAATATTATTTTATTTTATATATTTTTATCAATTAATTTTTTTTTTTATATATTATATTTATATTATTATTTATATAAATTAGATTTTTTTTAAATATTAATATTTTTTTATATATTTATTTTTAGTTTTATTATTTTATTTTTATATTTTATTAATTTTTATATTATTTTTTTTATTATTATTACTTTTTATTAATATAATTTTTATATTTAATTTAAATTTAAATTTATATTAGATATTTTATTATTTTCTATTTATTATTTTTTTATATTTTTATTTAATTATTATTTTTATATATTTTATTATTATTTATTTTATTTATTAAAATTATTTAATTAATTGAATTTTACAAATTTATTTTTATATTTAATTTTATTTTATATTTTATATATTATTTCTTTTATATTATATTTTTTTTATTTATTTTATATTATAATTAAATTTTTTATATTAAATTTTATTTTAAATTTTAATTTATTATTTTTTATTTATTTTATTTTTTAATTTTTAAATTTTTATTTTTTTAATTTTATATTTATTTATTTTTATATTTTTTTATTATATTAATTAATTAATAATATATTATTTTATTTTTTAAATTTTTTTTTTTTTATTTATTATTTTTATTTTATAATTTATTATATATATTAATTTATTTTATTTTATATTTATTATTTTTTTTTTTTTAATATTTTATATTTTTATATTTTTTATATTTTATATTTTTTTTTATTTTAATTTATATATTATTTTATATTTTAATTTATTTATTTTTTTGTTTAATATTTTATAATATAAATTAATTTTATAGAATTATTTATTTTATTTATTATTTTTACATATGATATATATTTATATTTATTTATTTTTTATTATTTATTTTAATTTGATTTATTTTATTATTATTTTTTTTTATTTTTATTAATTATTTTTTTTTTGATTATTTTTTTAATTAATTTTTTATTTTTTCTTTATTTATATTTTTTTATCTTTTATTATTATTTATATTTTATTCTTTATTTTTATTTTATTTTTTTTATTTATCATCTTAGGTAGTAATTTTATTATTATTATTTATTTTTTATTTTATTCATTATTTTATATTTTATTTTATTCCTATTTATTCAATAAATTTATATGACATTATATTTATATATCTATTTTTTTTCTTTATATTTTTTTATTATTTTTATTTTTTTTATATAATATTTTTATATTTATAATTTATTATTTTAAATTATATTCATTATTTTATATTAATTTTAAAATAATATATATATTTTTTAATTTATTATTAATTGTAATATAATATTTTTTTTTATTATTTTTTTTTTATTTTTTTATTTATTTTTTTTATTTTTTTTTTATATTTTTATTTTTTATATTTATATTATTTTTATTTTGATTTAATTATTATATTTTTTTTATATTTAATTTTAAAGTATTTTTAATATTTAAATTAATATTTTTAATATATTTTATATTTTTATTAATAAAATTTTATTTTATTATTATTTTATTTAATTTTTGTTATTTAAAATGTTATATTTATATTTTAATTATTAATAAATTATTAATTATTTATTTTTTATTATTTTAATATTTTATAATTTTTATTTTTTTTTTATATTTTTTATATTATATTTAAATATATTTCTTTTATTAATTTTTTATTTAATATTAATTATTTTTTTAATATTATATTTTTAAATTTATATTTTTTTTACGCTTAAAAAAATTTCATCTTTTTCTTTTTTAAAGGATTATCTTTAAAAAATTTACCTTTATTCATATTTATTTTTATTATTTTATTATTATTATATATTAATTTTTATTTTATCATTAATTTATATATTTTTATTTTTAATATTTTTTTAATATAATTGTGAATTTATATATAAGATTTTGATATATTATAAAATATTAATTTATTTATTATATTATATTAATTTAATAAATTTTTAAATATATTTATATTAATTTTAATATTAAATTAATTTAATTTCTTTTTTTATTTACTATTTATTTTATATATTTATTTTTTTAATAATTTAATATATAATATGACATTATATAATATAATATAATATTATTTTTATTGGTATTTATATTTTATATTTCTATTTTTAATAATTTTATAATCTTATCATTTTTTTATATATCATTATATATATTTTATATATTTTTTTAATTTTAAATTTTTTTTTAATTAAAATTTATTTAATAAATTATATTATTATATTTATAATTTATTATTTTTATATATTATAATATTTATTTTTAATTTATTATATATATAATTAATATTTAAATTTTTAAAATTATTTTCATCTGTTCTGATATTAAAATTATCTTATTTATTATACATATTAATTTTGATTATTTTTTTAGATTAAAATTTTTATTTTTATTTTATTATTATTCTTTAATATATATATTTTTTTTAAATAATTATTTATATTAATTAATAATTATAATTAAATATTTTTTTATAATATATAATATAATTTTTTAATTTTAATAAATTATAATAATTTTATAATTTATAAAAAAATATTTAAAATATTATTATTTATATTTTTTAATTAAGAATTATTATTATATAATAATTATATATAATTATTGTTATTATTTTATCATATTAATATTTAAATCATTTTATTATTAATATTATTTTTATGTAAAGTTTTATTAAAATATATATAAAATATATATTTTATATTTATAATATTTATTATTAATTAATAATATTTATTTATTTTATATTAAAATATTATAATATATTATTTTATTTTTTTTTTTATTTTTATAAAATTTATAGATAATTAATATTTATATATTTTAGAATTTTATTATAAAAATATTATTTTAATATATAATAATTATTTATTGTATTTTTTATAATATAATTTGTTAATTGTATATATTAATTTTTATAAATATTTTAATTAACTTTAAATTATAAATAATAAAATAATTATATTTTATTTTTCATAGAAATATTATATTTTATTTTTATTAATATATTTTATTTTTTATTTTTCTAAAAAATATTATAAGTTAATACAATATTTTATAATAAATTTATAATATAAATTTATATATTAAATAAAATTATTTTTAAATATAAATTAATAATATTAATTTTATAATTTCTTAAATTATTAAAATTTTATTATATTCATTTAAATTGTCTTATTTTTATTGAATATTTTTAAATTATTACTTTTTTATATTTTATATAATATTTATTTATAATATAACTTATCTTTTTATAAAATTTAATTATTTTATTATATTATATATATAAATATTATTTTATATTTATTAAATTTTATTTAATTTTTATTTTTTATATATATTTTTATTTATTATTATTTATAATATAAATTATCTATATTAATATCATTTATATTTAATACATTATTTCATATTAATATATTAATATTATAATAAATTTAATTAATAATTAAATATTAATTATTAAAAATTTTTACTTATAATTTTATATTTTATTAATATTATTTATATTTCTTCAATATTTTTAATATTATAATATTAAAATATTATTTTAATTTTTTAATAATTTTTATATTATATATTTATTTATAATTAAAGTTTTTTAATTAATATATAATTTATTATAATATTATTTATTTTATAAATATTAAATATTATTAATTATTTATTTTTATTAAATTTATTTTTTAAATTAAAATTATAATGTATTATTATTTTATATTTATTATTTTTATTATATAATTTTAATATTTATTTATTTTATTATTTATATATTATTATTTTTTGTTATAAAATATTTATTATAATATGTTGTAAGTTTATAATTTTTTTAAAAATTTTATTATTATATTATATTTAGTATTATTTTAGTATTTATTATATTTTTTTATATATTTATTATTTTAATTAATGTTATTTCTGATATATTATTTTATATTCAATATATATTATTTAATAGATTATTATTTTTATTAATTTAATCTATTTATTATATTTATTAGTAAAAATTTTACGTTTTTTATATAATTTTTTTTTATCTTTATTTTAATTATTTATGATATGAATAAATTAAATTTTTTTATTATATAATTTAATAATATATTTTATTATTATTATTTATATTTATTTTTATTATATATTTTTATATAATTATTTTTATTTTTTATATATAGTATGTTATATAATATAATTTATTTATATATTAATTAATCAAAAATATTGTTAAATTTTATTAATTTTTTTTTTTATAAAGTATTATATTAAATTTTATATTATAATTTTATTTTATTAACATATTATATATTATTTTTAAAATTATTTTTTATTACAACTAAATAATATATATTTATTTTTATTTATATAAAAAATATTTAATTTTTATTAATATTAATAATTATATATATTATAAAATATATTTTATTATTATTGACAAGTTATTAAATATTTATATATATAAAAAAAAATTTTATATAAATAATATATTATTTTTATTATGTGTTTTATAATATTATTATATTTATAATATATATAATATATAATTAATTATTTTAATATTATTAATAATATAAATATAATATATTTTATTAATTTAGATATCTTTAAATTATAGCTCATATGTATTCTTATATATTTTTAGAATATTAAATTTATAATATAAAATATATATTACCTTTTTAAAATTTAATTAATTTTATATAATTTTATAGTATTATAATATATAATTTAAATATTATATATTTATATTTATTTATATTAAATAAATAAATATATATATTTTATTTTTTCAAATTTATATATAATTTTATTATTTATATATATTTTCTATATATATTTTAATTAATTTTATAATAATTTTTAATATTAATAATTATTATAATTACTTATTTTTAAATATAATTATGTATATTTTTATTATTTAAATTTTTAAATTTTATATATTTTATTAAAATTTTTATTGATTATATGATATATTTTAATTATTTTTTATTATTTAATAAAGTTATATTAACTTTTAAATTTAAATTCTTATATTTTGTTTGTAATTAATCTTAACTTATGATATCATGTAATCCACTTAAAATATTTTAATATATTTATTATTTTATTCATTGATATAATTTTTTAAATTTACTAATTATTAATTTATTATATTTATAATAAAAAAATATTATAAAATTTTTATATAATTTATTTATTATTTAATAATTTAATTTTTATTTATAATTTTTATATATTATTATAAAAAATTAAAATAATTATAATCAATTATTAAAATTTATTTATATTTTTATATATATTATAAAATTATGCTTAATTATATAACATATATTTATATATTTATTATATTTTATAATAATTAATTTTATTAATTAATATTTATTTATTATATATATTTTTATTTATTATATTATATTATATATATTTTATATTATATAATAATATAATAATTTTATATTTTATTATTTAATATAATATTTTAATATATAATATTTTAATATATTTAAAATATATTAAAAATATATTTATTTTTAATATATATATTAATTATATTAAAGAATTTTCATATTATTTTAAAATATTATATCTTTCGTATTTTTGTATAACTTTTAAACTAATAAATTATTGATTTTTTTATCTCTTAATTATAAAAATATTATATATTTTTAATATTAATTTTATATTATTTTATTATTTAAAATTTATATATAATAAATATTCTATAATTATTATATATTATAATATTTATATTTTATTAATTTTTTAATTAATTAATTACTTTAATTATTATTATTTTTATTAGTTTTTATTATTATTAATATATATTTATATAAAATTATTATATTAATTTATTTTTATATAATTAAAATTATTTTAAATTATTTATTATTATTTATAATATTATAATTTATTATTTATATTATTAATTTTTAAATGATTTTATTAATTTTTTATTTTTATATATTATCTTATTTATATATCATTTTTTTTATTTAATTTAAATAAGATATATATATTTTAAATGTTATTTATATAGATATTGTTATTATTTAATAGTAGATTATATTTATTATATTCATTTATTATTTTATTTATTATTTTATATATTTTATATATATATTTTATTATTTATTAATTTTTTATATTTATATCCTCTATAATTGTTTTCTTTAGTATTTTAACATTAGTGTTTAATCTTGAATATATTATAAATAAATTATTATCAATTCATAATTAATTTATTTATATTATTATATAATATAAAATTAATAATTTATATTATTATTATATATTTTAAATTATATTTATTATTTATATTATTTATATTAATATTTAATTGAGGCGATTGATTAAGTAAGGAGATGATGGAAAGAGAAAGATTATATATATATTATATATATATATATATATATATATATTATATATAATATATATATATATATATATATATATATATAAATATATAATATATTATATATTAATTTTTCTTTCTTCTTCTTTATCTACCTTTTTCCCCCAAGACCGGGGGTAAGGTGCGTGTCATGCATCGGAAAGAAAAGCAGTAGAAGAATATGACACAAGTCGAAAGAAAGCTCAGCCTTACCGCCCCCCTCTGTACCATAGATTAGTTGAGAATTCGTCGCAGTCTGAAAATCCACCCTAGAGGCTCACCGGACCGCGACGGACCCTACATGGTAAATCGTCAGTGTAATGCGTTCATCCCTATGGACATGGTGGCCACAACCATAACCCTCTCAACAAAACCCCGCATCACTCCTAAGCTACCTTTATTCTCGCCCTCGCCAAACTCACATTCACTCCTTTCAGGACATTCGTTACTAGACTCCAATCCACCTTTCTTCGTCTTGCCAAGACCGGTCGGATTCCCAACACAGCTCCGCATGTACATCCGCTTAACCAACCGACTATCATCATCCTTTCCACATGACCAACCATCTCAACATATTTTCATTTATTTTCTCATTTCCCTTCGACAGACCACACAACACTCTCATACGTTCATTCCTTATTTTTATCAATTCTTCTCACACCTAGCATCCCCTAAGATTCCATCTGAACACATGATACTTTAGATCTATACTTCTTATTTCTAAGTCAGCACCATAGTCTCACTATATACAATAACACAGGTAACAACAAAACCCTCATGTAAACCCATAGCGCACTCAAGACTTAGTCCCTTTAACATTCACCAACGATAATTGCACCAGCACACTTTCCTGCCATTCACAGCTTCCCTACTACACTCTGCAGTTCCCTTTTCATCCACAACATATACCCTAAATATTTAAACTCAGACATTGTTCCAGCTGCTCAACATCTAAAATAACTTCACACGAGGACTGTCCTCACTCATAACCATTACCTTACTCTTATCTCACGTTTATTTTTTCAAACCCCTCCTTTACACACCCGCCAAATCTCTCTACCAATCCTTCTCATAACTCTTCAGGATTCGCCACACAAAATCCAAATCATCCGTCCATATAATAGGTAGGGCACCCCCACTCATCTCCATTCTTCATCATTCTAAAACCATTTTCTGCCACCCCCAATCTTATTCGTTTTCATACCCCCATCCATATACCAAATTGAATAAACAAAGAGACCATAACACAACCCTGCCTGCACTCCTCTATTAATTACTGAAACAATCATTTTTGACACCATTTATTCTTACACACGCCTCACTATAAGGACACATGCTTTTATTATTCCATTCAGAGAGCCTACCACCACCACCATATATCACTAACACCTGCCATAGAGCTCCCTTATTAATCCTGTCTAAATCCATAAAACGTAAATACAATTTATTCTTTTCTCAACTATTTATTTCAATGTAAAGATTTGATCCCACACATCCTCTACCACCACTTCTAAACGCACCTGTTCTTCACCAATCAGTCCTCCAGTCACTCGACACACTCTTCAACCAAATTACCAGCATATATCTTCCCTACAACACTGAACACTCAATAAACTTTATTCCCCTATAATTCCTTCAGTTACCCTTTTCCCCCTTACCTTTATATAAGGGTACTCTTACTGCTCATCTCCAACCCCTCGGATCTATACCCTCCATAAAAGTTTTATTACACAACTTTAATCCAATTAATCACCATATCGC
>JABUQX010011937.1:10000-12500 GCA_015478945.1 Trachelipus rathkii | reverse complement strand
ATATATATATTTAGGGTTGGCCGACGCACCGGGTGCGGTGCGGTGCGGTGCGTGGTGCGCTCATTTTGGTGGGGTGAGGGCGGTGAGCATGCGAATTTCAGCGACCTGCTGCGGTGCGGTGCGGTGCGGAAGAAAAAATAAAAGTGCGGTGACGGTGCGGAGCACGAGAAATACTAGTGGTGCGGTCGGTGCGTGCCTGGTGCGGGACTTTGATCGCAACGGCACCACACACAGGTTCCAAAAAATTCTCAAAAAAAAAAAAAAAAAATGAAAAAGATTTGGATATATATATATATATATATATAATAATAGTATATATATAGTATATATATATATATATGTATATAATATATTATATATATTATATATATATATAAATATATATATTTAATATATATATATAATTAATATATATATTATATATATATATATATTATACTATATATATATATATATATTATATATTATAATGGTTGTTTCACGAGTTATGTTTACAGCAGCGGTGTATCACCGTACGGGATGTTTAAGTATGAAAATGTGTAGAATAATATGTTTCATTATTAATTTATTAAAGGGGATGGATATGTTACGTTGGTACTGCGCCAGCGCAATACGATACCGCGCAAACAAAACAGCGAAGATGTCGAATGGGATGATTATTGTTTTTAATGCTTCTGTGAAATGCACATAAAAATGAGGTGGGCTCTTCCTCTCGACATTTTTTTATACGGTTGTTCGTTTCCACGCAATGTACCCATAAACAACTAGACGCCCTGCATAGACATATCATTTGCGTTAATAAATACAGTTACATGTACAGGTTCGTAAACGCATCAATGATACCAACAATAGTTTTAAACGTGAATGTGAAAAGGTTGAAGAAAACAATGGTATTCAAGACAGCTCATAATATCGATACATGTAATGTAATAACGTTGTTAATAGTATCATAACAAATTTACACCTATGAATCTTATCTACAGTATCCAAAAGGATGAGAACGTCAGGTTGTTTCCAAACTTGCACATACAGTATTTACAAATGTTGTTCGAAGACGCTTCCATCCACGCGAATACATGCCTCAGCCCTCTGGCGCCAGGTTTCATTGCATGCCAATGACAGTGATGCCGGGTTGATTCCCCTACATCGTTGGTTATTTGACGGCGAAGATCATCGGGCGAGGTTACTGGGTCATTAAACCCAGCGTACACGGTATGTTTGAGATACCCCCACAGAAAGTAGTCCAGTGGTGTTAAGTCGGGTGAACGCGCAGGCCATGGAAATGGACCAGATCTTCCGATCCATCTTCCCGGAAAGGTTCTGTCGAGGTAGGTCGTCACTATAGCTGCATTATGTGCTGGGCACCCATCATGTTGGTAATATATTCTTCGTCGTGTCCTTAAAGGTATATCACTCAGGAGGTCAACAAGGACGGTCTGCAGGAAATGGAGGTAACGCTGTCCTGTCAAATTTCCCTCGAAGAAGTAAGGCCCGATAATCCTACTATTGAGTATACCACACCAAACGTTGACTGAGTATGAGACCTGGTGATGGCTAGTGAATGTTATATGGGGGTTTGTTTCCGCCCAATGTCTGAAGTTCCACCTGTTATACATACCGTTATTGGTAAAGCCAGATTCATTGGTCCATAAGATATTTTCCAATAAGTCCGGTACATCCATTAGAAAGCAATCAATGACAGCCAGGAATCCCAGCCGCGCTTTTTGGTCTCCATGATGCAAACCATGCACAATGTGTGGCCTATATGGATACATGTTGTATACAACACAAATCCGTCGTATGGTTTCCTTCGATATTCCCAAGACCGAACTAGCCTGCCGTAATGAGGACGTTGGATTTTCATGGGTGTATAGCAGAACGTCCAGTTCGACGTCGAATGTACGGACACGACCCCCTCCCGTATGTGATGAGGGGGTTGAACTATCGACCCTGTACCTTGAAACCGTCTGTAAACTCTATGGAATGCCATGTGGCTCGGCGGTCGTTGATGTGGATAACGTTGTCCATATTCTGCAGCAGCTCTGCGAGCATTCCTGTTTTGCTTAATGTACACCTCCAACATGTCCTGTGAATACTGGTCACGTGGCATGTTCCAAATGTATGGTTCTGACTAAACAAACCACTCTGAAGTTATACGTTTCACTACACTTTATTACGGATAATTTGTAGGTTATGACATAACCTCCATATGATAACTGTTAGTTGGTTGTACACATTCACATTGCCGTATTTATTAGGCTACATATCAATGTAATCTAAAAGGGTATGCATTAGGTATTTTAATTTAATTCCTTTGTTAGCTGTATCGATATTTTTAAATACTATTGGATATACCTATTGTATTTAACCTAATTATTTCATATTGACACGTTTCGGCTTTTGTAGGCACATGATGTCTACGGAGGACGTCTAGTTGTTTATGGGTGCAATGCGTGGAAACGAACAACCGTATCAAATAATGTCGAGAGGAAGAGCCCTC
>JABUQX010011937.1:5000-7500 GCA_015478945.1 Trachelipus rathkii | reverse complement strand
GCCAGGATGACCCTACACTTGACGATAATGCCATAGTGAGGGTCCCGTCGCGGTCCGTGAAGCTCTATTGTGGAATTTTCTGACTGCGCCGAGTTCTCACTAATAGGTATAGAGGGGGCGGTAAGGCTGGGCTTTCTTTTCGACTTGTGTCATGTTCTTCTACTTCACGCACCTTACCCCCAGTCTTGGGGAAAAAAAGGAAGATGATATATATATTATATTATATAGGGTGTATAATATATTATATAATTAATATATATATATATATATATTATATATACTATATATATATATAATATTTATTATATATATATATATATATATATAAAATATATATATATATATATATTATATATATATATATATATTATATATTATATATATATTTATATAATATTATATATATATAATATTAATGTAAATTATATATATTATATATATATATAATATATAATATATATATTAATATATATATATATATATACATATATTATATAATATATTATATATATATAATATTATATAATTATATAATATTATAATATATGTAATATATAATATATATATTATATATATATATATATATAATATATATATATATAATATATTAATATATTATATATATATATATATATATATATATAAATATATATATCCCTGACAGGGTGTCTCACAAGTTATGTTACAGCGTAGTATCACCATACGGGATGTTTAAGTATGAAAATGTGTAAGAATATAAGTTCGATTATTTAATTCATTAAGGAGGATGGGATATGTTACGTTGGTGTCTGCGCACGCGCAATACGAAAACCGCGCACAAACATGAGAATGTCGAATGGGATGATATATTTTTTTATGGCTTCTGTGAAATGCACATAAAAAATGAGGAGGGCTCTTCCTCTCGACATTATTTGATACGGTTGTTCGTTTCCACGCATTGCACCCATAAACAACTAGACGTCCTCCGTAGACATCATGTGCCTACAAAAGCCGAAACGTGTCAATATGAAATAATTAGGTTAAATACAATAGGTATATCCAATAGTATTTAAAAATATCGATACAGCTAACAAAGGAATTAAATTAAAATACCTAATGCATACCCTTTTAGATTACATTGATATGTAGCCTAATAAATACGGCAATGTGAATGTGTACAACCAACTAACAGCTATCATATGGAGGTTATGTCATAACCTACAAATTATGCGTAATAAAGTGTAGTGAAACGTATAACTTCAGAGTGGTTTGTTTAGTCAGAACCATACATTTGGAACATGCCACGTGACCAGTATACACAGGACATGTTGGAGGTGTACATTAAGCAAAACAGGAATGCTCGCAGAATTGCTGCAGAATATGGACAACGTTATCCACATCGACGACCGCCGAGCCACATGGCATTCCATAGAGTTTACAGACGGTTTCAAGGTACAGGGTCGATAGTTCAACCCCCTCATCACATACGGGAGGGGGGTCGTGTTCGTACATTCGTCATCGAACTGGACGTTCTGCTATACACCCATTAAAATCCAACGTCCTCATTACGGCAGGCTAGTTCGGTCTTGGAAATATCGAAGGAAACCATACGACGGATTTGTGTTGTATACAACATGTATCCATATAGGCCACACATTGTGCATGGTTTGCATCATGGAGACCAAAAAGGGCGGCTGGGATTCCTGGCTGTCATTGATTGCCTTCTAATGGATGTACCGGACTTATTGGAAAATATCTTATGGACCAATGAATCTGGCTTTACCAATAACGGTATGTATAACAGGTGGAACTTCAGACATTGGGCGGAAACAAACCCCCATATAACATTCACTAGCCATCACCAGGTCTCATACTCAGTCAACGTTTGGTGTGGTATACTCAATAGTAGGATTATCGGGCCTTACTTCTTCGAGGGAAATTTGACAGGACAGCGTTACCTCCATTTCCTGCAGACCGTCCTTGTTGACCTCCTGAGTGATATACCTTTAAGGACACGACGAAGAATATATTACCAACATGATGGGTGCCCAGCACATAATGCAGCTATAGTGACGACCTACCTCGACAGAACCTTTCCGGGAAGATGGATCGGAAGATCTGGTCCATTTCCATGGCCTGCGCGTTCACCCGACTTAACACCACTGGACTACTTTCTGTGGGGGTAACTCAAACATACCGTGTACGCTGGGTTTAATGACCCAGTAACCTCGCCCGATGATCTTCGCCGTCAAATAACCAACGATGTAGGGGAATCAACCCGGCATCACTGTCATTGGCATGCAATGGAACCTGGCGCCAGAGGGCTGAGGCATGTATTCGCCTGGATGGAAGCGTCTTCGAACAACATTTGTAAATACTGTATGTGCAAGTTGAAACGACCTGACGTTCTTCTCCCTTTTGGCATACTGTGGATAAGATTCATAGGTGTAAATTTGTTATGATACTATTAACAACGTTATTACATTACATGTATCGATATTATGAGCTGTCTTGAATACCA
>JABUQX010011936.1:22500-26044 GCA_015478945.1 Trachelipus rathkii | reverse complement strand
AGTGCCATGGTGCCAATGAGTGCCCCAATGAGTGCCAATGAGTGCCCAAGTGGATGCACACATAGTGCCAACTTTAGTGCACATAAGTGCCAATGAGTGCACCTTTTTTCAAGCCTTTCTAGCCTCCCCTGAGCTAGAATAGCCCTAATTATGTATGTCTACCCCTTATGTTATAAGGCTATGAGGATTCGATGGCGTATATTACAAGCCTGCTTGGATACTTCTACTATAGTTAGTATTTTATCTAACACTTATACACACATCACTATGCACACTTATACCACACTATGACACTTATAAGCACTTACACTCTCCATAACACTTACACTAACCCATATACACTTACCACGCACACCCACACACACAGATACACTTACCTTACACCCAAACTTTATAATTACTTAATACTTTTAATTTATAAATTTTTAAAAAATTGTATGTAAGAAGAAAAGCAAAGTGCCTGATATATAATCATTTATTTTACTTACAATGTACATTTATTAAAAACATATACTCTACATACCTATAAAGCCAGTAAAATCAGTAAAATCAATAGAGGTGTTACCAACACCTAAGATATATAGTATGCTTTGTTACTGTTATACTGCTTAAACTCTATTTTACTGCCTTTTAACTACGCTTTACTGCTTTAACTATTTGCTTTACTGTTTTAACAATCAGCTTACTGCTTTAATTCATATATTTATTAACAATACATACCTTTAAAGCAGTAAATCAGTTAATCAATAGAGGTGTTACCAACACCTAAGGATTAGTATGCTTTGTTTTACTGCCTTTACTAGCATTTAACTTTCGCCTTTACTGCTTTAATCACTGCTTTACTGCTACTCACATACCATTACAACCTTTTTAAAGAGTTAAAATCAAGTAAATCCCAATAGAATGTTAAGCAAACACTAAGGGATTTAGTAATGCTTTTGTTTTACTGCTTTACTGCTTTAACTTCTGCTTTACTGGCCTTTAACTTCTGCCTTACTGCTTAACTTTTGCTTACTGCTTTAACTTTTGGCTTACTGCTTTAACTTCTGCTTACTGTTAACCTTTCTGCTTACTGCTTAACTTTCTGTTACTGTTTTAACTCATATATTTATTAACATAATTTATTTTGTTTTAATACTTTTTATTATTATTATTTTTATTTAGTTTATTATTATTTTTATTATTTATTATTTTATTATATTATTATTATACTTAGTGTTATTACTCATGCCTATGTATTATTATTTAGAACACACACACACACACACACACACACACACACTACCACTTTATACACACAATTCACTATGACACTTTATACACACACTTACACTTCATACACACACACCACACATTCACTATGACACTTATACACAATTCACTATGACACTTACATTTACCCATAAACACTTACAATTTACATCACACACACACACACACACACACACACACACCACACGATTTACTTACACTCTCACCAAACAGATTTACTACAACGCAGATACCTACCACTCACACATGGCAATTACTACACACACAGATTTACTTACACACACACACACACACTCACTTACACATATAACGCATAATATTAAAACATTTTATGTTTTAATTAAACACGTACATTTATATTACTCATTCAAATATAACCTAAATTATCAAAGGTTCCTTAAAACTTAAATATAAATCCCAATCCCATTTGTATCTGAATCCAACAATTTTATTAACAGTAATACTTTTGTTATAAATTTATAAACTATCCAAGTTTTATAATAACTTTTACTAAAATTTTAATGAAATTTTATTAAAAACATATATTTTACGTACCTTAAATCAATAAATCAGTAAATCAGTAAGCGTCAGCCCCTAGCACCCCTCTACACCAAGCTATGCCACGTTTTGTTCTATTGACTTACTGCTTTACATCATCTTTAGCCATGTAATAAGTATAAAAAAACAAAATAAGTTCTTCTCTGCTAACATAACATGTATTTTATTAAAATCTTTCTAAGTTTTTATTTAAAAATAACAATTATTCACTTACATTTATATTATTCACTCGATGTTAACTAAAAATATTTCAAAGTTTTTTAAATAATTCGGGTTTTCTTTATTATTATTATTATTATCTATGTACATTGACAATCCATCACGAGAAAACACAACAACCCGCACTCCTTACAGATACGAAACTGACCTCTCTCTGTAAAATGTGTTGTAGGATAATCCTTTTTGTATCCCGGGGCGATTTAAGCCTAATTCCAGGTCAAAATATATTTCAAACTGACCTTTTTCTGTAAAATGTGGTGCAATAACTACGTTAGGCCTAAATTTAGGCCTAAATTTAGGAAGAAGCCTTTTTGTAGAAAAAGGTCAGTTTGACATATATTTTGACCTGGAATTTGGCTTTAAATCGCCCCCGGGATGACAAAAAAAGGATTATTCCGTACAACACAATTTTACAGAGAGAGGTCAGTTTCGTATCTGTAAGGAGTGCGGGTTGTTGTGTTTTCTCGTGATGGATTGTCAATGTACATAGATAATAATAATAATAATAAAGAAAACCCGAATTATTTAAAAAACTTTGAAATATTTTTAGTTAACATCGAGTGAATAATATAAATGTAAGTGAATAATTGTTATTTTTAAATAAAAACTTAGAAAGATTTTAATAAAATACATGTTATGTTAGCAGAGAAGAACTTATTTTGTTCTTTTAATACTTATTACATGGCTAAAGATGATGTAAAGCAGTAAGTCAATAGAACAAAACGTGGCATAGCTTGGTGTAGAGGGGGGCTAGGGGCTGACCTTACTGATTTACTGATTTATTGCTTTAAGGTACGTAAATTATATGTTTTTAATAAAATTTCATAAAATTTTAGTAAAAGTTATTTTAAAACTTGATAGTTATAAAATTTATAAACAAAAAGTATTAACAGTTAATAATAAATTCTTTGTTCAAAGATAATGATTGATTTATTATAGAAGTTTTAAGAAACTTTGAAATAATTTTAGTTATATTTGAATGAGTAATATAAATGTACGTGTTTAATTAAAACATAAAATGTTTTAATAAATTATACGTTATATGTGTAAGTGAGTGTGTGTGTGTGTGTGTAAGTAAATCTGTGTGTGTAAGTAAATCTGTATGTGTGAGTGTAAGTAAATCTGCATGTGTAAGTAAATCTGTGTGTGAGTGTAAGTAAATCTGTGTGTGTGTGTGTGTGTGTGTGAGTGTAAATGTAAGTGTCTATGGGTAAATGTAAGTGTCATAGTGAATGTGTGTATAAGTGTCATAGTGAATGTGTGTATAAGTGTAAGTGTGTGTGTGTGTGTGTGTGTGTGTGTGTGTGTGTGTGGTGTGTGTGTGTGTGTGTTCTAAATAATAATAACAATAGGCATGAAGTAAATAACACTAAGTATAATAATAAAAATAAAAATAAAATAATAAAAATAATAAAAATAATAATAAAAATAAATAAAAATATAATAAAATAAATAAAAAGTATTAAAACAAAATAAAAAACATAATGTTAATAAA
>JABUQX010011936.1:10000-12500 GCA_015478945.1 Trachelipus rathkii | reverse complement strand
GCCTCCTGGTGGACGAGACGGGGGACTGTCCTCCTTCTGTCCCCGTCGGCTCAATCCCCTAATTGAAAAAAGAAATTTCTAAAATTTTACAATAAACGATAAAAAAAAAAAAAAAAAAAAAATTAAAAACCTCCTTAGAATTTTCCGCTGATTCCAAATATGTAATTTGTTTTACTGTAGGGGCTGCCGTTCTCGAGTTACATGATGTCAGCTTTAGACACTTTTACATATATATATATATATATATATATATATATATATATATATATATATATATATATATATATATATATATATATATATATATATATATATATATATATATATATATATATATATATATATATATATATAACTACCATCATTAACAATATTACCATCACTAAACTATTTTCAAAAACATTATTATTAAAACAAATTATAAAATTAACAATATTATCATCACTAAAGACCAAAACTATTATCAATAATATTAATATTAACACTAAATAAAAACCTTATAACTATTATCATTAACACTACTATTAACACTAATTAATATTATAATTACTAGATTGTAAAGTGATTTCAAATCTCCAGCAGCCAAGATTTCACTGGTTTTATTTCTCTGTTGTTTGCTTCTTAGTTTTCTTTTACCAAGGGACAGGATTGTCAACTTCCATTACTTTTACAGAGTTTTGATGTAATTTTACTTTTACAGAGTTTTGATGTAATTTTACTTTTACAGAGTTTTGATGTAATTTTACTAAGAAGTTCGTTCATTATTCACTAGCCACCATATGTAGAGCAGATCGATTGGTGGGCCACGGAAAATAAACAGAATCGGACAGGCGTCATGTCTATGCAGTTTACTCTTGAACAGAAAGATAAAAACTTTAAATTTATTTATATATATATATATATATATATATATATATATATATATATATATATATATATATATATATATATATATATATATATATATATATATATATATATATATATTATTATATTATTACATTATTATTATTATATTACATATATATATTATTTACACACATATTATATTATATATATATTATTATATATATATATATATTATATATATTATTATTACATATTATATTATTATTATTACATACATATTATTACATATATTACATGTTATATGATATTATTATATATATTATGATATTATTATACATATATGTTATTATTATTACATATTATTATTATTACTTTATTATTATTATTAAAGCAAATATATACATATTATTATTATTATTATATTATTACATATTATTATATATACATATACATATATACATATATTATTATTATTATTATTATTATTATTATTATTATTATTATTATTATTATATTATTAAATATATTATATATATATATACATATATTACATATACATATATATATATTATTATTATTACATATACATACATATATATACATATTATTAGTATTTTAAACAAATACATTATTATTTATTAATTATTATTGTTATTATTATTATTATTATTATTATTATTATTATTATTATTATTATTATTATTATTATTATTATTATATAGATTATATATATATATATTATTACATATTATTATATATTATATATATTACATATATATATATTATTATTATTGTTGTTGTTATTATTATTGTTGAAGAAGATATTATTATATATATATATATTATTATATATATACATTGTATTGTTATTATTGTTGTTATTATTATATACATATACATATTACATATTATTACAGATTATTACAAGATATATTTACAAAGAAAGATATTATATTATATATATATACATACATATTATATATATATACATATATATTATTATATATATATACATATATATATTATTATTATACAATCATATTATATTATTATTATTATGCATATATTAATATTATTATTAATATTATATTATTATTGATATATATATGTTATATATATATATATATATATATATATATATAACTTTATATATATATAAGTGATGCAGGTACCGATGGTATCGGTATCGGTAGTATCAATCATTTTTTATGGTATCGGTATCGGTATCGGTATCGGCAATTTTGTGAGTAGTTGTGTGTGTATGTGTGAGTGTGTAAGTATGTTTATATGTATGTGTGTGTGTATGGATGATAGCGATTTTACTCTCTCTCTCTCTCGTTGTATATATATATATATATATATATATATATATATATATATATATATATATATATATATATATATATATATATAATGATATATATATATATATATATATATATATATATATATTTATATATATATATATATATATATATATATATATATATATATATATATATATATATATATATATTTATATATATATATATATATATATATATATATATATATATATATATATATATATATATATAAAAGCATGTTTGCAGCTTGATTTTTGAAAAAAAGTATAACTGAGGAAGTATTTTATGGAGTTGCAAAGTAGCAC
>JABUQX010011936.1:0-5000 GCA_015478945.1 Trachelipus rathkii | reverse complement strand
GGGGCCATTTAATAAAATAGAATGTAACAACAAAACAAGTGCTTAA
Organism: Trachelipus rathkii; assembly: GCA_015478945.1. Lineage (NCBI taxonomy): Eukaryota > Metazoa > Arthropoda > Malacostraca > Isopoda > Trachelipodidae > Trachelipus > Trachelipus rathkii. The sequence goes on along the minus strand of JABUQX010011936.1, from coordinate 4,954 downwards.
TGTTCTTGCAGGAAAAGACTGAAAATTGATATATATATATAGTATATATATATATATATATAATATATATAATATATTAATTATATCCATATATATATATAATATATATATAATATATATATTATATATATATATATAATATATATCTTATAAATATATAATATATATATATATATATTTTATATTTTTATATAATATTATCTTATAATATATATATAATATATATATATATATATTATATTTATTATATATACTATATTAGACTATATATATTAAAATACCATATATATACATTAATATTATATATATATATTTATATTTATATATATATATTATATATATATTTTATTTAGATATATATATATTATTATAATATATATTAAACTATATATATATATATATAATATTTAATATATATATATATCATATAATATATAATATATATATTATATATATATATGATATATTATATATATATATTATAATTATTATATATATATATATAAATATATTATAATTATTTAATAATAAAAAAATGGCCAAGCTAAAATTTTATTTTACTTTTAATTATATATATATAATATATATATTATTATATTATAAATATTTCATATGATATATATATATATTTTATTATTATTATTTATATATATATATATATTATATATATATATATATATTACTATATATACTTTGCCTCATCCCGCTCACCTCTTATGAAAACCCGGATGTCTCAAGGAATTTTGCCACTCTTGTAGGCGCTGCTCAGAGGTCCTCCAGGGAGATTATTGCGAGCATGTTTCTAGCATGGGTCATGATTGGACAATCTAGTATTAAGTGTCTTGTGTCGTCTGAAGTTGGGGAGAAACATATTAGGAAATTAGGAGAGGGGCTTTATTAATTCTGAATCCCTTTTCTTGTAAGGAAGGATGATATAAAGAGCAAAGTCAGGAAAGTGTTGTGTAAGTTTTGCGATTCAAGTTTTGCAATGAAGGAAAAATTTCAGATGGGGAGGGGACTATAGTATGGTGTTGGTTTTGTATGAGGAGATTACGCTATTTGTTATCTGTATATGAATATGTCTAATGATAGGTTTTTTTTGGGGGTGGGGATGATAGAGTGAATTAGATCTTTGACTAGTATTACGCGCGAGAGTTCTTCTATTTCCTTGGTATTGGGGGAATCTAAAATATTTGATAAACTGAATAATTTAAGGAGAGAGATTTACTGTGCAATTTAAAACTTATCATGACTAAGTTTTATTATATGGGGAGTATTTTTCCTTCGGTTTGTAGAACATTGATATAGGTGTTGTGGGAAGGCAGCTGCATATTAATCTTTGAGTATTCTTTTGTGTAGTTTATAGTTTATTTTTATTCATGTTGGTTTTGAAAGTACTGGAGCTGATTCAGATGATGCACAGTTTAGGAGGGAACGCATATTGCAACGCTGTGCGATAGCTTCCTTTTGTTGTTCAAGATCAGTAGCGGTCAAGGTCTTTAAGGGATTAGAGTTTCTGTGTGGTTCTTGATGCAAAAGCTTCTATTGTTGGTTGAAGTTAGTGGCATACATGGATGGTGGTTTTTATTGCATGGAGTTTATGTGTGGCTCATGCGGGTATCAAATGTCAATACTTTTTATTGTAGTTTTTTGTTAAGGGAAAGCCTGCATTTGTTAAGTTTATTGTTGGGTTATCTTCTGTTCGGTTTGAATAGGGTTATAATGGTAAATTGTTGTGAGGATGTCATTTTGTTAAAGCCAGTCATTGTTATAATATTATATATATATATTATATAATATATATATATATATAGATATATATATACTATTATATATATATTATATTTATATATATTATATATATTATATATATATATATTATATTATTATATATAATTATATTATATATATATATATTTATATTATATATATTATATTATATATATATTATATATATATATACTTTATTATATATAATATTATATATTATATTATATATATATATACTATATATATATTATATTATATATATCATATATGTATATATATATAATATATATAATATAATATAATAAAATATATAATATATATTATAATATATATATATATATATAGTATATATATATATATATATATAATATATATATATAGATTATATCTATATAATATATATTATTTATTATATATTATATATTTATATACTATATATATATATATATATATATATAATATACTATATATATATATATATTATATATACTATATATTATATACTATATATATATATATTATATTATATTATAATATATATATATATAATATTATTATATATATATATATATTAATATATATATATATATATTATTATATATGTATTATATATAATTATTATACATATAATATATATATATATATTTATATATATATATATATCTATATATTATTATTATATATATATAAACTTATATATATATATCTATATATATTATAAATATATATATATATATAATATATATTTATATATATATATTATATATATTATATATAGTTATATAAATAATATATTATATATATATATTATGTTAGTTATATTATATATATATATATTATTTATTTATATATTATATTATATATAATATATATATATATAATTATTATATAATATATCTGATATATAATATATATATTATATATATATATATATATTATATTATATATATTTATATATTATTATATAATATATATATATATAATTATATTAAGTATATATATATGGCACAAGTCAGTAGAGCTGAGAGAGTAGGAAGGCAAATTCCTAGGGTTCGAATCCTCGTCCTCGTCTCGTCTAAGGTAGCAACTACCTAGACAGTTCCGCTCTAGAATAGATATAATAAGGTGTGAATTTATTATATAATATATTATATATATTAATATATAATATATATTTATATATTATATATATATATATGATATATTATATTTTATATATATATTTATTAATTATATATATATATATATGTTAATCATATTATATATATATATATATTATATATATATATTATATTATAATCTATATATTTATATATATATATATATTTATATAGTATATATATATTATATTATTATATATATATTAGATATTAAATATATATATAATTATATATATATTATAATATATATATTTATATATTATTATTATATATATATATATATATATATTTATATATATGATAATATATAATATATATATACATTATATTATTTTATTATATATATATCATATAATATATATATAATATATTATTATATCTATATATATAGATATTATATATTATAGTATATATATACTAATATATATTAATATATAATATATATATATATAATTTATATATATATATTAATATTACGATATATATATATATATATATATTATATATAGTATATATTAACTTTATATATATATATAACGTATATATATATATATTATAATATAAATATATACCTGTACTTTGTTTTTTAAAGAAGAAATTAAGTGAATAATTTCTTGTCACATTAGGTAAAAAAATAAAGAATGGTTGCTAGTGACATTTTTATTTTGTTTATCAATAAAAATTTAAAGAATATTTTATAGAAAACCAAATTTTAAAAAAATTAAATAAGTTATAATTTACTCACTTCCGAATTTTTAAAATAATTCTTATTTGAACTATTAGCCGGAACATACAAAATATAATTTTATTAAAATAGTTTCCTAAAAATAAAACTGCTTTATAATAATACTTCTTTAACAATGTCGTTAAATCCGAATTCTTTTATTTTTAAATCTAAAAATAGGTGCTGAACGCTCACTTGAGTGGGAGGCAATGCTGTACTTGATTAAGTATCAATTTTCAAAAAATTTTGGATAATGAATTGCCTCTGTAACATTTAAATTTGATTTTCAGTTGATCTGATACATTTTGGAATTCTACTTTATATTTATTATATTTATCAAGAGTATTTTAGGATAGAAGGTCTATTAATATTTGATTGTCATTTTTCAATTGCTTGTCAGCATGCTTTAATTGATCTCATTGCTTATCAAATTTAACTTCTTCACCTGGTAAGAGATATCACGAGGAAGAATTTCTGTAAATAATGAACTATCGGACTCCGACCCTGATTGCTGTTGAAAAGTGTTATTCATTATGTTCTACTTCACAAAGAACATTTTTAGCTTTAAATATCTAACATTCAGTTCTGAGAAAGATTCTGAAATGAGGATTAACATAAATGGCCGACAAAAATTACTTGATTTTCACTTAACAATCTTTCCCTTATTTTCATGGAAATTTTTATGTCATCTGCTAACATCCCTTCTTTATTTTCGAAAGCATTACTTTGATGCTTCAATTCTCTATATACCATCTTTGCAGCAGTCAAGTCTTTTTGCTTGACGATTTATCTTTTGCTTAAAGTAAGGACCATTTGTGATTGTCGGAGCAAGGATCCTCCAGCTCCACCTAAAAAAATAATTTCTGCTCCTGCTCTGGCTCCAACTAAAACCTTTAGCTCGCGCAGCATCTTTTATTATTATATATAATATATATTGTATATATATATATAATACTATATAGATATATATATATATATATAATTATATATATTATATTATATATATATATTATTTATATTATATTATATATATAAATTATATATATATATAAATATAAATATTATATATATATATCTATTATATATATTATATTATATATTATTATTATATATATATATATATATATATTATTACCTATATATATATCATACTTCATACTATATTCAACACCTACTACTTATATTATATAACTTATAATTTATATTTATATATATAATATATTATATATATATATAATTATATATATATATATATATTATTATATATATATAGTTATATATATTATTATATATATATATT
>JABUQX010011935.1:47500-65306 GCA_015478945.1 Trachelipus rathkii | reverse complement strand
CCTTCAGTGTCATCTTCTTCACCCCTATATCTTCTCTAATATACTTCATTCCTTATTCTGTCTATTCTCTCTCTTTCCAATCATAGTTCTAAATATCCTCATCTCCGCCGCTGGTATTCTACTTCCCTCTCTTCTCGTTGTTGTCCATGTTTTCCGCTCCCGTACAGCAGCGCGGAGTCAGTATACCTGTTAAAAATCACTTTTTTAACCTCTATTCCGATGTTCTATTCATCATGGGTATACCGCTTTCATAAGTAATCCATACTTTCCATTCTTCGCATAATTCTTTCCCCAACTTCCTCTCTTCTGTTTAAAACCACCTCCGAGAATAATTGCAGGTATTTACCGCCTTCACCTCCTCCTCTCTCTCACCATCATTCTCATCCCCTCCTCCTCATTTCCTCCGGTTACTGTTATATCTCTGTCTTCTGTATGTTCATCTTCATCCCTGCTTCCTCCAACTCCTCCGCAAAAAACTCCACCACCTCTCAATCGCTTCCTCTCCTTCGCTCCAACATGCCAGATCGTCCGCATATGCCATTAGTCCCCTTCAAATTCTCCCAGTTTCTCTTTTCACTTTCCTTATCACCACTCAAATATAATATAAACAGCAGTAGGGATAAAACACTCCCCTGCTTCATTCCTGTTTTCACCTCAAACTCATCTATCTTTCTCGCACTCAGTTCTAACATTACAGCTGCATTGTCATACATCTTTCTATCCCTTCTTAATCTACCATTCACCCATAATTCTCTCCATAGCCTCTCCAGAGCTTGTCGCTGGCAACCGAATCAAATTGCCTTTTGCAGATCATGAAGCTACAAAGAATCTCTTGCCACTATTCCAGCATCTTCTCCGAACCATTCTCAGTTTGAATAAGAGGTCCGTCGTCCTCTTCCCCTTCAATACCCGTACTGTTCTTCTCCAGCTCGCTCTACCTTCTCTCTTCAACCTCCTCTCCAATATCTTCTATATTTCGTCAGATGTCCATCAGTGAATACCCCTAAATATTACAGCTTCAGCATCCCTTTAACTTATATATCGGTATAGGATTGTTTTGCCCCACCTTTTCCGGCACCCCTTTTATTTACCCTCTCAATCCAACACTTGTTTCTCAAATGATATTTCTCCCTTCAGCTCCTCTCTCCCTCCAAACACCCAACTCCACATCCACCATCCTTCTCTGAGCTACCCTCTTCATCCTTTTTATTTCCTCATTCATATTCCTCACCGTTATCTCCTCCGCCTTCATTCTCTCCTCTTTCGTCCTCCTTCATCTGATCTGCAGCTTCTTCTCTTGTTCTCTGTATTTACATTTAGCAGATCTTCATTGTATTCGTCCGTCCATCTATCATTTCTTTCTTTCCGTCTCATAAAATTCTCTCCGTTTCTATCTTGAGAAGTCTAGTTTACACTTTTGTTTTCCATCGCCTTCGCCATCTTAAAATAGCTTTTTCTTCCCTTCGTCCACAGCTCTCGTTATTTCTCCTGCCATCTCTCTGTCTCCCAGGTCTTTTTTGCCATCTCCTCTTTATCCTCGCCCTCAGTCCTGCCTGACATATTCCTCCCTTGCTGCCGGTGTTCTTCTTTTCAGCCTTCCTCATTTCCTCGTTTTTTTTTAATTGCTTTTTCACTTCTTTCGTTCCACATGGTGTATGTCTTCCTAGTACCTCCTACCCATCTCTTACCAAGAGTTTCTCCGCCACTTCCCTGATGATATCGCAAGTCTTCATTTCTTCGTCCATTTTCTTAGAGTTTCTGATTTTCCCGTTCAAATTCGTCTCGTTTCTTGTTCTGCCAACTTTTCCACTCTCATCACTGCCCTCTTCTGCTCTTTATATATATATATATATATATATAATTATAATATATAGATATATTATAATATATAAATATAATATATATATATTATAAGTATTATTTATCATATATATAAGATATAATATTATATAATATATATTATATATATATATATATATATATATATATATATATATAATATATATATATATATTATATATATATATATAATATTAAAGAAGGCCTTAAGATTCGAGAAACGCGAAAATTGTTTACCACACAAAAAATGAATGCTTTCTTCACTTTCTTAAGAGCTTTTCGCATTTGCTGCGCTCCTTTTCTAACAACTGAACTAATTATCTTTCTCCACCTTTAGTAACTATTCCTACCCAAACACATTCATATCTCTTTCTTTCAACAAACCAAAAAGAAAATTTTACAATCCTCCTAACAACCTACCCACAACTCTCTTTCCTACTTACCTTTTCCTCATATACCTAATCCTACGGTCATTAAGTCCTTACCCTGAAACCTAGACTCCTAACTCTAATACCTTCCCCTAAACGCATCTTTAAATTCTCCTACACACACCTTTAAAAATGTCGGTGTCTATAAAATTCCATGTTTTAACTGCAACTCCCATTATATCGGTGAAACCAACGATTTCAATCAGACGAAAAATACAACACAACAAGACGCTTATCAATGATGCACAGAACTCAGCACTCACCGTACACAGATCTTCACTCAACTACAGAATTAACATTGACAACAAGTTACCTATCACACAAGCCCGGACCCCCTTCACCGGAAATAATCGAATCATTGTCACAAGAAAAACCTATTCAACTTTAACAAACTACAAGGCGAAAACCCCCTAGATCCCACGCTCAACAAAATTATTGACCTCCACACCTTTTCAAAAAAATCCTAAACTACATTTTAACATTCTGTAATTTTATATTTTCAAAATATTTTTACATTTTATTACTTTTATTTTAGAAAATTTATTTAATCTAGGTACAGATCAATATTCCCAGTGGATCGGAAAGCTCACATTGTATTACTAATTTTTGAAGACATTAAAATATTTCTTAAAAAATTTCTTCATTTTTAATTCTTAAGGCCTTCTTTAATATTACCTACTAATCTAGCATATTTGCTAAGAACTAACTAGCTAACTAACAACTATAATATATATATATATAATATATATTATATATATAATATATATAATAATTATATAATATATATATATAATATATAATATAATATTATATAAAATATATATATAGAGAGAGAAGAGGGATTCAAAATTCTTTTTTTCAAATTATTCGTACTATTTTACGGGGTGAATGAAAATTTTCATACCCGTGAATTTTTCATATCTTTTCGAGCGCATAGCAAGGTATGACTAATGTCTTGCCTGGCCCTATATATTATTATATGAAAATGAAGATCATTACGCTCATAGCTTCATGAATTTACTCTTAAGAACAGATAGGAAGGAAAATTTCCAACATGAATTTAATTATTATAATTGTTATACTTATTAGAGTTTTCTTTAAAATTTATTTTATAAATCCTTTTCTTTTTCACTTTCAAATAAAATTTATAATTTGTAACAGTAGCATTAAATTATTTATAAAAAAGACTCAAAAATATTAGAATACTACCTACCCCTGCCCTACCCTAATGTATACGTCCCATGAACTGAAAATGCCCAACATGAATGGATTGTTTCTAACGAGAGTGGAGAGCTGAAGAAATTGCTGCACACGGATACCAATTGTGTTTTTAGGAATAGGCAGTTTTAAGCGCGTAGAGCTCTGAGCAAATTCTTTAAATAAATGACATAATGTTTGTTAAGGAATAGAATTCGAGAAGGCAATCATTATACCATTAATTCTGCCGTAAAAATTGAAAGCATGAGGTAGGGTATGGGAGAGGCTGCCAGTCAGGAAAGAACAGCAGACGCACCACACTGTCCCCTATTTTAGAACCTCAGTAAACACTGGAGTAAACCACCCTGACTGCAGAATGAACAATGATGACTTAACAAGGCAGCGGGTAGCTAGATTTGGAGAGCAGAGGTCAGGACATGGCAATATGGCTAGAAGCAAGGAAAAATAGCCAAGGTGTACCCTTTATCATAAAAGAACGGCAGCACTTTTCAAAGAGAGCTGAGGAAGTTAAGAGATGTTATAAACTGTTTGCCAATGGCCAGTAAGAGAATCTGAGGCATCTCTTAAAAAATCGGTTAGAGCAAATGGTATTGGGGTTAAAACGAGGATAATTTGTTCACATTATATTCCCTTCGAAGAAAGTGGCATCACATCGGATTTCAACTTCGAGGATCACAAAGAAGAAGATCGGAAGGTCCAAGTGGATATACGATCTCCTCATTTGGATGGCATCCAACGAGGTGTAGAGAGCTGAGAGGCCTGACCACTATACCACCCACTATTCCCCTCTCCATACCCATTTGCCGTGTGAGACGTAAAAGGGACATCGATCAACCATCCTAAAGATTTTTAGCGAGATGACGTAATAGTTTCAGTACGCGGCCGACGAGCATTTTCAGGAGTTTAATGTGTGGTGCGTATGGTAGTCATCTAGAACGAGTCCTAGAAATTTTGACTGTGAATTTACAATGGCGTGAACCCATATAAATAGGTTCGCGAAGATGGTGCAGTTTATCGACTCCCTTGTTTTCTAAATAGTACTGCTCAAGTTTTTGTGGGTAGAAAATGAGGCAGGAATTACCCCATTGCTAAATTTTTCTTTAATACCTGTGAAATTCCTTCAAGAAATGGCAGCCTGGCACCAGAAATATATAGCAGCGCTCATCAACATAGAGAGAAAAAATTGACCCGCACCCCTGATAGAGTAAACCAAATCATTGAATTAAGAGCAATATAATAATAATACACAGATATACGCCCTGCAGACGCCTTCATCCAGAGTTTAAGAATGACGGATTAGAACAGAAAAGCACCAACCTGGATGGAATCTTGCTGAAAGAAGGCTTTAATTAAATAGAGGGACCGGCCACGGAAACCGAGGAATAGTTGTAAGAGAGCACCAGTTCTACACTTGATATAGCTTTTTCCAAGGTCAAAAAAAAAATAGACACCAAGAACCATCCCATAGTTGAGATGGCTTCCCAGATGTAATGATCAGGTTAACAAGGGATACACGTCAACAATTTTGCTGGAACCAAACTGTAATTGAAAAAAGCCTAAAGGCACCCTTCTTTCCAAGAAGAACAGGAGAGCAGCCTTGAAACCATTTTCTCCATTAATTTACAACTATGACAGGTCAGCGAAATTTTTCTTTGATTGTCCACCAACTTCAGATATTTCCTAGGTTTGGTAGTGATTACAAAAGCTGTAGTCCAAATAAAAAGAAAAAAAGGATTCTTCCAGATTTGTATACAGATCCAGCAGAACGCTATGCGAGGATGCAACATGAACTGAGCATTTATGTATCGAAATTAATTCAGTGCCATGTGTTTGCTGTTCGCCAGCGCCGTTTGATACTCTGTGCAAGGTAAAAAGGCGGTTAAGATATGATCTTCCCCTTCCCCAATGTGAATCTGGCAGTTGCAGTGTTTAATTCTCCAATTTTTGAAACATTAGACATTCAAAAAGCTCGAATGGCTATCAAAAACTATAAACCTAATGAATCTGCAACATCTGCTAGAGCAGAGATCGTATTGCCTATATCAGACCCATAACGGAAGACGGTGAGCAAAAAGTTGTTGGAGCGGAGAGACATTTTCTGTGCAATTTTCCACACTGAAGAAAGGAGAGTTGGAGTTGACAGTCAAAGTATAATTTCGAAAATACTGTTTACGTGTTTGGCGATTAATGCAACGAGATCTCGCTGCATCTGCTTTATCAATAATCATGTTTGATTGGGTCTTTTTGCATTGAATATAGAGTTTCTTCTCCTTAGCTTGTGCACATCTTCGGACAACAAGGTGCCGAAAGGACTACTTGCGGAAATCGCGAATTCAACCTTCCGACTACTGTTGATGAAACTTGTTGCAAGAATGTTAAAGGCATTGATCAATAGCGGAAACCGCTTATTGAAGGAGAAAGTGGGTTAGCTGAAAAAGGAGCCCACTCAGCTCGATCATAACACAGCTGAGTTGGGCTTAACTTGGCTCGGTGCTGCAATTCTTTAGGCTATTGGTAATGGCTCACGACGTGTATAAACAATCCAAAGCAGGATATATATATATAATATATATATATAGTATATATATATATTATTTTTTGTTTGTTATTATATAATATATATCATATATATATTAAATATATATATATAATATATTAGGGATGTACCGTAGATCGATCGTATATCGGCAAATTTTGGGGGATCTGATCGATCGGTTAATATGCCGTAACTTCTTACTTTTTGGATGAAAAATTATTGAAAAAACTTTTAATCAATAATAAACTATTTCAATATATATAGTTAGTACTAGGTTATTTTATTATTTTATTTTTTTTCCTTGATATTTTTTAACTTAGATTTTTTAGCGTTTCTCCAACTGGGTTTTAGCGTAACATTTAATTTGATACCCTTATTATTAATTATAACAATTTTTAGACTTTTTAGTTCATCAATAGTATTTTTTTTTCTTTTTTTGACCAATGTTAAAGCTAAGAGTTCCGAGGTTTTTAAACTTTCTGATTATTCAATTTTTAGATAAATAGGGTGTTAGCGTTTTAAAATTTCAGGTTTTTAAATTTAGTTTTGGCGTACGAATAATTTTCCTCATTTTCCTTTGGTTTTTGTCTGTTGTTCTGGGTCGTGCTTTTTTATGATTGTGTGGTGCGTGTTTGATAGCAGATTTGCACATGGCGCGCTTCATGACTTTAACCAACAACAGTGCTTGCACTCTAACTCGCTCCGTGGAATACCACCTCTCTAACCTCACACTAATTTTTTGCTCTTGTCTGAACCCAGATGGCTAAAGAATTCATCCTCCAACTCGTTTAATATATCCAACTATAACTTAATTTATAATTTCCTCCTGAAGGGTGGTATGCTCCTATGTAAACATAAACACTCCTATAAAACGTCTCGAAATCTCCTTCCTAACTTCGATGTTCTGTTGGCTTAAAATCTTTCTTCCTTCACTACAATAATCTTGTGCTTCTGCTACTGCTCTTCTAACGAAGATTTTCAATGATTTTTGATTACCTTACTACTTTTCACGACAAAACTGATATATATTCTCATCCGAATGCTGAGGTCCTCTATTTGAGGGATTTCAATGCACACAACACTGTATGATGGACCTTTCTTCATAATCATACATACGACCACCCAGCCCTATCTAACACGGTTAAAAGGAACCGAAATCATCAGTATTCGTAACGATCTCCTGGAGCGGACTAATTAAAAACCTACCACCACATCTGGATCGTCCCACAATTCTTGGACACAACTAACTTATATTTCAACCACTAGTCCTTCCTCTTCCTATAAACAACAATCTTCGCTCTATCCAGGTTCACACTTTCGGAAAGTCAGGGAAAAAAATGTCAGGGAAAGTCAGGAAACGTTTTAAATATGCTAAAAGTCAGGGAAATTCAAAAAAGTCAGGGGAAATTTTAAAATTTTCAAAACATATGAAATGATCCATGACCAAGTTGCATATTTTTATATATTTGTTTCCCTATGTATAATGTAGGAATTAAGACATGTATTGATATGTGAATAAAGGATGGGGAATGACATTCCAAATCTACTTCTACCCTGTTGTCTTTATTTTTATTTTTTTTGTTCACTATTACTAACTAGTTTCTTCCCTATTCTGCTTCGTAGAGGTGTCCCAAGTCATCCTTTCGATTTTGAAGGTGATTGTATATGGATGGTTTTAGACTTATGACTTATGACTTATGACTAATCTGTTTATATCTTTTTTTTAGGGAGTTTATACTTTTTGAGAAAGAAGAGAGAAAAGGGGGAGAAGAATTTTTTTTTTTTGAGGTTGGACGAAGTGATTTTGGATTTGCAGGTGAAGATATTTATTATTATTGTATTTAAAAATTTATTAAAAATAAAAAACTAACTTTAACGACCAGTTGTTTGGACGTCAAAATGAACCCACAGTTTTATCAGGTGGTTGGGTAAAGATAGTTCCAAGCATACTGTAAAGTATGGTAAAAGAAACTTTTGATCTATCTACATGGGACGCCAAGCCGAAATTTCACATTCAAGGGGGAAACTCATTTGAATTTAATCAAAACTCAGCAGACCTACCATCATTGAAAAACTTTTTCGTTTATGTTTCTAATAATACAATATTAGTAAAGAGGAGATGGCGGTAAATTAGCCATATCCATCCAATTCTTTATAATCATACCAAGCCGATTGGAAATGACCCTGAGTGTTCCATTAATAACCACCCAAAAACCAGTTACAATCAGTTTCATCTTTTGCATTAAAGATGATGTTACAAATCGAAATACTATGGGCATTAAAGTGGTGGATGATAAAATGTCTTTAATCTCAATGGGTCGTAAGCTGGACACATTTATAAAACTGTTTCCAGATAGTGCTTAGCTTCAAATTTTCAATATATTTTCGATGAAATGTAGATATCCTACCATGGACTTGCATCAAGTTTTCAAGAAAGCAAAAGCACAATACATTTTACTTGCAGTGAAGCTCATTCTACCCTGAATTAAAATTCAAAATATTTTGCGATGTGGATTGTCTTTTTAAGAGACTTTATTAGTTTTTTTCTTCTATAGTAAAAATGTGACAAATGAAGAGCTCTTCATTGGAGTATAAATAACATCTCCAAAGTCTCAATACCAACCAAAAAGAAGAATAGAATAAAAGTTGAAAAAGAAATTATCCAACAATCTACAAAACTTGAAGAGCAAAAAAATGTTAAACTGAAAGCTTTGGACCAGGAAGAGGCGTAAAAATCAAAAAATTCCAGATGTAAGAAGAAAAGTTAACCTAAATCTCCCCATTAGAACTTTTGTGATCACAGCTATTCACCTAGGCTATTTATATGTAAATTTATTTATTTTCGTTTTTATAAAGAAAACTGTTTACTTTTGGAAAAAAAAAAGGAGTGCGTTGGACTTAGGAAGGTATAGGCTGATTACTATAAAAAAATATAGTTTTTTAAAATGATCCATGATGAGAACAGTTTCTAAAGAAATTTTCAAATTTAATGTATGAACTGAGGTAAATAGGTTGCAATAAGATTAATAATATTTGTATAGGCCAAAAATAACGAACACGCTGGTCAGGGAAAATTTGCGGATTTGGTCAGGGAAATCAAATTCAAAATTTCAGTGTGAACCCTGAAATACCATATGCTTAATTTGAGCATCAAAAAGCAAATGAGAGTATAAAGATGTATTTGTATGATTTTAAAGTTATTTTTTTTTTACAGATTTTGACATTTTTTGTAAGTAAGTTGAATTTTTAGCAAAGTTAAATTGGAGTTACTTTTCAGTCTTGTAAACTGTTGCCAAATATTTCTAGCTCTAAGAATTATTTTATGATTTTGGTAAGATTAAAAGTGGATTTTTATTGTTTTTTTCTGCTTCTAGCTGCCATTTAACTACCGAAGTACTCGGAGCAGATCAAAAAGTTTGGGTAGGAGCACAAAAGCATCAAGTAAATCTCCTGCACGAAGGTCTCCAAGCAGAAGATCGCCTGGAAGACCACCAGCGTCTAAGTCATCTGCCAGCACATCTCCATCTCGGAAGACTACTGCAAAAAAATTTGATGTATCACACCAAAAATTAGATGCATCCCCAAATAAAAGTCCGGTTATAGAAGTAAGAAATGAAATAAATGAAATTGACAATTCGTCCGAATTACAAACTGGAACAGTCGTCACAACTGAAGTCAGTAGTAGAAGACAATCGCACGGATGCTTCTTTTGAAAAGGAAACACTTCAATAACCTAAATCTTTGTTATATATATAATAAATATATAATAATATATATATATATACTATATATATACTATATATTATATATAATATTATATATATATATATATATATATATATATATATATATAAAATATATATAGTAATATATATATATATATATATATATATATTACTATTACACACACACACACGGTCCACACGTTAAAAAGAAGTCGAGGGGGAAAAAAAAATGGCCAGGGAAACGTTTTAAGATATGCTTTAAGTTAAGGAAATTTCAAAAAAGTCAGGGAAATTTTGAAATTCAAAAAACATAGAAGAATGATCCAGGACCCCCAAGGCAATTTTATAGTATTTTTTTTCCTACTGTAATGTGGAATAAGAGAGTATTTGGATAATGAAATGAAAAGATGGGCGAGGAACGACATCCTATAAATCTACTTCTATCCTGTTCTTTTTATTTTTAGTTCACTATTACCTACTATTCTTTCCGTATTGTGTTCGTAGAGGTTGTTCCAGTTCATCCTTTCGATTGAAGGTGTTTGGTAATATGGATGTGTTTTAAACTGTATGACTTATGACTTATTTTATAATCTTGTTTCTTTTTAATATCTTTATTACTTTTTGAATTTTTTTTTTTTTGAGGTTTGACGAATTGATTTGGATTTTGGCAGTTGAGATCTTTCATTATTGATTAAAAATGACTCAAACAAAAAATCTACTTTAACGACCAGTGGTTTGGACGTCAAATGAACCCACAGTTTATTCAGGTGTTGCGGTAAATTACCTGATTAGCTTCCAAGCATACTTGTAAAGTATGTAAAAGAACTTTGATCCTATCTATACATGGGACGTCAAGCCGGAAAGTTTCACATTCAAGAGTGGAACTCATTTGAAATTTTAATCAAAGACTCAGCAGACCAACCATCATGAAAAACCTTTTCGATGTGTTCTATAATACAAATATTAGTGAAAGGGTTGCACTGAAAATTATGCCATCCATCAACTTCTATCATACTCAACCTATTGTAAATGACCCAGTGTTCCATTAATAACCAACCAAAAACAGTTTATCAATCAGTATCCTTTTTGCATTAAAGCATGATGTTACAGGATCTGAAATACTACAGGCATTAAAGGTGGTGGATGCTAAAATGTCTTTAAACTCATGCGCAGATATAAGGAAACATTTAAATTAATGTTTCCAGAATAGTGCTTAGCTTCAAATTTTAAAATGGGTCCGATGAAATGTAAATATGTGATTAAACCATTGGACTGCTCCCTAGTTTTCAAGAAAGCAAAAGCACAATACATCACTCTACTGTGCAGTGAAGCTCATTCTACCCTTGAATTAAAATTCAAAATATTTTTGGATAGGGATTGTCTTTGTAAGAGACTTGATTAGTTTTTCTTCTATAGTAAAAATGATTGACAAAGTCAGAGAGCTGCCCATAGGAGATATGAAAGAACATCTCAAAGAGTCCAAAAAGAACTAAGAAAGGAAAGAATAGAATAAAAGTTGAAAAAAGAAATTATCCATACAGACGTCCAAACTTGAAGGAGCAAAGAACTGCAGTGGTACTTTGACAGAAGAAGACGCTTAAAATCAAAAATTCAGATGCTTAAGAAAGCAACAAAGTTAAAATGAAACATCATATAAACATATTTTTATCACATGGACGTTATTCACCTAGCATTAATGAAACTTTTAATTTTAATTTTCTTTTTGTATAAATTAAAAACTGTTTACTTTTGGAAAAAAAAATAAAAAAGGAGTGCGTTTGGACGTATGGGGAAGGTATAGCTGATTACTATAAAAAAAATATATTTTTAAATTCATCCATTATGATGAACAGTTTCTAAAGTAAATTTTCAATAATTTAATGTTATGAACTGAGTACCTAGATGGTTTTAAATGATTAATAGATCATTTCTGACAATTCCAAACGATTTATCGTTGTCAGAAACATTGCGGATTTGTCAGGAAACAAATTCAAAATTTCAGTGTGAACCCGAAATACCAATGCTTAATTGAGCATCAAAAATGTTAAATCTTAAGTTTTATATTTGTTGTATGATTTTAAAGTTATTTTTTTACAGATTTTGACATTTTTGTAAGTTGAATTTTTAGCAAAGTTAAACTAAAGGTACTTTTTTCAGTCATTTTAAACTTGTTTTGCCAACTATTTTCTAAGCGTCTTTAAATTATTTTAAGTGATGTACTGTACCAATCATTGAATTTTCAGTGGATTTTGATTTTTTTTTCTTTCTAGCTGCCATTTAACTACCGAAGTACTCGGAGTAGATCAAAAAGTTTGGGTAGGAGCACAAAAGCTTCAAGTAAATCTCCTGCACGAAGGTCTCCAAGCAGAAGATCGCCTGGAAGACCACCAGCGTCTAAGTCATCTGCCAGCATATCTCCATCTCGGAAGACTACTGCTAAAAAATTAGATGTATCCCCAAAAAATTAGATGCATCCCCCAAATAAAAGTCCGGTTATAGAAGTAAGAAATGAAATAAATGAAATTGACAATTCATCCGAATTAAAAAATCGCTCAATCGGCACAACTGAAGTCAGTAGTAGACAATCGGCACGCATTGCTTCTTTTAAAAAATGTTTCGGTTATTGTACAAATATGTTTGTATATATATATATACATATATATATATATATATATATATATATATATATATATATATATATATATATATATATATATATATATATATATATATATATATATATATATATATATATATATATATATATATATATATATATATATATATAGACTATACTATATCTATATATATATATATATCATATATATATATATACACACACACACACAGGGTTCACACTTTCGGGAAAGTCAGGAAAAAAAAAATTGGCCAGGGAAACGTTTTAAGATATGCTGAAAGTCAGGGAAATTTCAAAAAAGTCAGGGAAATTTTGAAATTTCAAAACATATGAAAGAATGATCCATGGACCAAGTTGCATATTTTGATATATTTTTTTCCTTACTGTATATAATTAATGGAATAAGAGATGTATTTGATAAGTGAATGAAAAGGATGGGTGAGGAATGACATTCCATAAATCTACTTCTATCCTGTTTCTTTCTATTTTTAGTTCACTATTACCTACTATTCTTCCTATTCTGTTCGTAGAGGTTGTCCCAAGTTCATCCTTTTGATTGAAGGTGATTGGTGTATGGATGTTTTAGACTGTATGACTTATGACTTAATCTGTTTATATCTTTTTCTTTTTAGGGATTTATACTTTTTTGAGGTGTTTTTTTTGAGGAGGGTTGACGAAGTGATTTTGGATTTTAGGTGCAGTTGAAGATATTTATTATTTATTTATAAAATGACTTCAAACAAAACCTTTAACGACAGTGGTTGGACGTCAAACTGAACCCACAGTTTATCAGGTGGTTTATGGGTAAAGGACCTGATAGTTCAAGGCATACTGTAAAGATGTAAAAGAACTTTGATCTATCTAACATGGGACGCCAAGCCCGAAGTTTCACATTCAAGATGGGAAACTCATTTTTAATCAAAATTCGGCAGGACCAACCATCATTGAAAAACTTTTTCGTTATGTGTTCTAATAATACAAATATTAGTGAAAGTGTGTGCGCTGAAAATTATACCATTCCATTAACTTCTATTCATACTCAACCGATTGTAAATCCGATTGGATCCTAGTTTAATTTTTCATCAGCCAGAACAAGGGAAACAAAGATTTGATTTTTTTTGCTAGAGACATTGCAGGATCTGAAATACTATGGGCATTAAAAGGTGGTGGATGATAAAATGTCTTTAAAAACTTGTGCGCAGATATAGGGAAACATTTAAATTAATGTTTCCAGATAGTGCGGTAGCTTCAAATTTTAAAATGGGGCCGATGAAATGTAAATATGTGATTAACCATGGACTTGCTCCCTATTTTTAAAGCAAAAGCACAATACATTCTACTTTGCAGTGAAGCTCATTCTACCCTTGAATTAAAATTCAAAATATTTTTGGATGGTGACTTGTCTTATTAAGAGACTTGTTTAGTTTTTTTCTTCTATAGTAAAAATGTTGACAAATGTAAGAGCTGCCCATAGGAGATATGAAGAACATCTCAAAAGAGTCAAAACAGAAAAAGAAGAATAGAATAAAAAGGTTGAAAAGAGAAAATTATCCATACATATCTATGAACTTGAAGAGCAAAGAAAGATGTTAAAACTGAAAGCTTTGACAGAAGAAGAGGCTGTAAAATCAAAAATTCAGATGCTTAAGAAGAAAAAGTTAACCTAAATCTCCCCATTTAGAACTTTTGTGATCACAGTGGACGTTATTCACCTAGGCTATTAATGTAAACTTTTAATTTATTTTCTTTTTGTATAAATAAAACTGTTTACTTTTGGAAAAAATAAAAAAGGAGTGCGTTGGACGGTTATGGGGAAGGTATAGGCTGATTACTATAAAAAATATATTTTTAAATTCTCCATGATGATGAACAGTTTCTAAAGTAAATTTTCAATAATTTAATGTATGAACTGAGTAAATAGGCTGCAATAATGATTAATAGATATTTTATAGGCCAAAAATAACGAACACGCTGGTCAGGGAAAATTTGGAAAGTCAAGGAAATCAAATTCAAAATTTCAGTGTGAACCCTGATTTAATCTTGAGCATCAAAAATGTTAACTCTTAAGTTTTATATATGTTGTATGATTTTAAAGTTATTTTTTTTTTTTACAGATTTTGACATTTTTGTAAGTAAGTTGAATTTTTAGCAAAGTTAAATTAAAGGTACTTTTTTCAGTCATTTTAAACTTGTTTTGCCAACTATTTTCTAAGCGTCTTAAAATTATTTTTTAAGTGATGTACTGTACCAATCATTGAATTTTCAGTGGATTTTGATTGTTTTTTTTCTTCTTTCTAGCTGCCATTTAACTACCGAAGTACTCGGAGCAGATCAAAAAGTTTGGGTAGGAGCACAAAAGCATCAAGTA
This sequence comes from Trachelipus rathkii, assembly GCA_015478945.1. Classification (NCBI taxonomy): domain Eukaryota; kingdom Metazoa; phylum Arthropoda; class Malacostraca; order Isopoda; family Trachelipodidae; genus Trachelipus; species Trachelipus rathkii. The sequence continues at coordinate 50,554 of JABUQX010011935.1, read as the reverse complement.
AATCTCTTGCACGAAGGTCTCCAAGCAGAAGATCGCCTGGAAGACCACCAGCGTCTAAGTCATCTGCCAGCACATCTTTATCTCGGAAGACTACTGCAAAAAAATTGGATGTTTCCCCCCAAAAATTAGATGCATCCCCAAATAAAAGTCCGGTTTATAGAGTAGAAATGAAATTAAATGAAGATACAATTCGTACCGAATTAAAAATTGCTCACAATCGGCACAAACTGAAGTCAGTAGTAGCACACAATCGGCAGGATTGCTTCTTTTGAAAGGTAAAACCTTCAATAAGAACCTACATCTTTGTATATATATATATATACTATCTTATATTATATATAATATTCATATATATATATATATTATATATATATACTATAATATATATATATTATATATATAATATTATATATATATACTATATATATATATATATATATATAGTATATAATAATTATTATATATATATATATATAAATATACTATATATATATATATAACACACACACAGCACAGGGTTCACACTTTCCGGAAAGTCAGGGAAAAAAACATTGGTCAAATGAATGTTTTTAAAGATTATGCTGAAAGTCAGGGAAGGTCAGGGCGTAAAGGTCAGCGGAAATTTTGAAATTTCAAAACATGATTTAGAATGTTCCATGGAACTATTAGTTTTTTGACTATTATTTTTGTTGCCAGTTTATATAATTCTGGAATAAGAGATGTATTTGATAAGTGAATGAAAGGCATGGGTGAGGAATGACATTCATAAATCTACTTCTATCCCTGTTTCTTTCTTATTTTTAGTTTTTCGTTTACTTTACTATTCTTCCTATTCTGTTCGTTGAGGTTGTTTCCAAGTTCATCCTTTTGATTGAAGGTGATTAGTGTATGGAGATGTTTTTAGACTGTATGACTTATGACATAATCTGTTTATATCTTTCTTTTTAGGGACTTTATACTTTTTCGAGGTGTTTTTTTTTTTTTTGACATGGTTTGACGAAATGTTAATATTGGATTTTTGTGCAGTTGCAAATATTTATTATTTATTATAAAATGAACTTCAAAACAAAAAAAACAACTTAACTACCAGTGGTTGACGTCAAACTGAACCCCACAGTTTATCAGTGGTTGGTAAAGGACCTGATAGTTCCAAGCATACTGTAGAAGTATTAAAAAGAACTTGATTGGTCTATCTAACATGGGACGCCAACCGAAGTTTCACATTCAAATCTGGGAAAACTCATTTTGATTTATCGAAAAATTCGCAGGACCCAACCATCATGAAAAACTTTTTCTTATGTGTCTAATAATACAAATATTAGTGAAAGTTGTGCACTGAAATTATGCCATCCATCCAACTTCTAATTCATACTCAACTGATTTCAAATGACCTGACAGTGTTCTCCATTAAATAGACCAGTCAATATTAGTTTATCAATCCAGTTACATCTTTTTTGCTTCATCTAAAAGATACTATACCTCATCATTTACGTAATGCAGGGATCTGAAAAACAAATACTATGAAAGCAAATAACATAAAACGAAAAAGTAGAAACGATGGATGATAAAACAACTAGCTTTAAATCTAATTGAGTCGTACAAGAAGAATCAATTCATAGTCGTAAGAACATGTTATCACATTAATGTTTACTCGAGATTCCTTTCTCAGTATGTTTTGTTTGTGGGGTGCAATTGGTTGTAGTTAAAAATTTCCAGCTCTCAAAAATTTGTTAAAAATGGGGGGTCCCGTCAATGAAACTGTAAATATGTGATTAACCATGGGACCTTGTCACCTATTTCGTTCAAGAAAGGCAAAAGCACAACTTACAAGTTCCCATCTACTTTGCAGGTTGTGGAAGCTCATTTCTACCCTGAATTTAAATTCTAAAGGTTTTAGGCCATGCCATAATAAAGTGATCTGTCTCAGTTACGGAGGTCTTGTAGTTTTATAATCATATACAGTTAAATGTTGGACAAATGTTAGAGCTGCCCATAGGAGAATATGAAGGAACAATCTCAAAGGATGGTCAAAACAGAACCAAAAGAAGAATAAAGAATTAAAAAAGCGTTGAAAGAGGGAAAATATATTCCCATACATATCTATGACATTGAGCAGCAATAAGGGAAAGATGTTAAAACTGATAAAGCATAATTGACAGAAGAAAAGAGGACTCCTGAAATACAAATCAAATAAATTCAAGAATATGCTTAAGAACAGAAAAAGTTAACCCTAAAAATCTCCCATTTTATAACTTTTGTCACACGTGGTCATGGACGTTATTCACCATAGGCTATTACATCGTAAAGGCTTTCTCTAATAAATATTGTTATTCTTTCCTGGTTTATAAATTAAAACTGCTTTACTTTACTGAAAAACAAAAAAAAATACAAAAGAGAGTCCGCTGATTGACAGGTTTTGGGGAAGCGGCGTGACGGGGAATTTTGATTCGTACTTGTCAGTTCGCCCTATCCTAACCATTACTATAAAAAGAAAATATATTTTTTATTTAAAATTCGTTATCAGATCCAATATGGAGATGCAGAAACCCATCACGATCGAGCGTGGGCAATGTGAATTCCCCCATAAACTACACCCGAAAAAGGGTTGTCAGACGGGTAGGATCTATCACGAGGGTTATGAACATTTTCCTAGAAACGTGTAAAATTTCAATAAATTTATCACGTGTATATGAACTGCAGTAAATAGCCTTCCAAATATGCTATTAAATAGATATTTTTATAGTCCAAAATATAACGAACCACGCTGCCAGCGGAAAAAATTGCGGAATCCGTTTGGCGTCACGGAAATCAATTCAGAGAGAATTCAGTTTGAACCCTGAAACTACCATATGCTTAATTTGGGAAGAGACACATCTCAAAGAGAAATAAAGTAATCTCCGGTCTTAATCTTAGCATAAAAATAGACCTGTTATGTTTTCTTCATTTAAATGTTAGTATGTTTCTTTTTTTTTACAGATTTTGACCATTTTTTGTAGTAAGGTGTGTAAGCATGCCATATTAAAGCCAAAGAGAGAAATTAAACAGATTTAGTGC
>JABUQX010011935.1:25000-27500 GCA_015478945.1 Trachelipus rathkii | reverse complement strand
AGAGCCCGCATACACACTTCATGAATTACTCATCCTCGCAGATTATATTATGCTTTTCAGATGGATTCATCTTTTTAAATCATTTTATAGAGGCAAATACTTTACAAATAGAGTACTTATTATTCAGGAATGTACACAGTTTCTATCTCATACGGCACAATGTTGGTTCGGAGCAGAGCTCTATACGTGTTCCTGGGATGAAGTTCACACAGTAAGCAGTCATAGGGGTTTGATGTAACTTCTTTATATATTCAGGAATTCTTTTCTTGCCAGTGGGAATATCTGAGTACCTAATACATTGATGTGCTCACATCTTTTCTCTGTCCTAACAGAATTAGATACTGTGTATTTAAAGAAACAGTCCTCATATGTTTGCTTTGATGAAAAATGTTCTGTGTAATGAAAAATACTAAGATATTTAAATGGTGCAAGTACACCGTGAACGTTTCTTCTATATCCTCGTTTAACTTGTGTAGCATATCATTCAAAACTACAACTTTATGGCCTTGCACATTATTCATTGATTTAATATCATATATAATTTCATGAAATTCTATTACATCTTTATATTCATTAAATTTCTCTTGAAATACACTGTAACACCAGATTATTTTCACAGTGGTTTGTTCAAAAACTTCAGCCCCCCTTAAAATATTTAATAGCAAATATATAATAGCAAAAATATTTAACATTACTCCATGCATTCATATGATTTTTATGATGGCTTCAAATTAAAAGGCTCTAAATCTTTACAAATATGCCAGTCATTTATATTGTCATCTCTTAGGTAGTTTCTTGCCTCATCAATACCATCCGATAGCACATATGGAAAAAGTTCCCTCTCAGATCTCATAGCATGTTTACAGTTTGAATCAGCAGCATAAATACATCCTCGCAAATGTTCTCTTAATGGATAGATGAATTTCTGCATCTATAGAACTTAGGAAGCGTTCATTGATAATCTCAGGATCATCGACCAGCATTTTCTTAAATGCATAGTATTCTTGGTATAGCATATGATGGATGACAGTTACATAATTAGATAACGTAGCCGTTTTCTTCATCTGCAATAACACCAGCCTGCGCACCTCTGACATATATTTCACCTGAGGTAGGCCAGATATGTAGAATCCATATGATGTACCTTCAAATACTTATGTTCCATTATGCCTTTCCCTTATTCGAACTACCATTCTGATTGTGTTTAAATGTTTAGAAAATGTTATAGTAAGTTGCTTGGTTCTGGTTTCTTTGCTCTGGCTAATTACTGTTCTCGTTCAGTTTAAAGCAGGGCTTTTATTTTATAGTACTCCATAATCCCGTTTTCAGTGTGTTTACATATACAAAGTAGCTCATCTGTGCTCATAAAAACACGTTTGTTGATATAATAATATGGTGAATGATTAGCACACGTGAAAAATTCAGAACCGTTTGTTGCTTTAATATAAGAATGAAACTCCGTATCTAGGGATCTTAATTTCCCATTGTACAATGTCTTGAATATAGGTATATTTGTTAAGGGGACGTTACACGTAGCAACCCTAATTTAATTTTTTGGGTATAAATTATACACCATTCGAAAGAAGAAAGATTTCTCTACAATATTTGTTTCTATGACACATGAAAAAAGTGTTTATATTTGGTGTAATTTCTTCCAAAATATCACGAATCACCATTTTAATCAGCAATTTTTAACAGTGAATTTTTGCTGAACTGCAAAAGATTTTTGCAAACGGATTTCACTAAAGTACTTGTCATACACATATGTTTTATGAAATAACTCACAAATAGCAGCAATATATAGAGAATTTTTTTTTTTTTTTTTGCTAAATCTCAAGTTTTTTTTCTCCATAAAATTTAAAAGTTATCCGAAATATACCAAAAGTTTTTATATTTGCATGAATCATACATCAAAATGTAGTTCAATGTATACAAAATTGAAAACAAAAAAGAAAAGTATAAAATAGTGTTGGTTTTTTTGTTATACTCCGAAATAGCAGCTAAATGTAAAAATTTTTTTTTAGTAAAATAGTCAAGAAGTTGAACTGTGAGCAGTGGCAAAATCGTTGGATATACAACAAATTTATATAAGTGAAAAAATGTGTATCTCGCCAATTTTTACAAGTTCTAAAAATTTAATTCTAAGCAGATGAATAGTAAAAAAGTTATATGCTATCAATTTTTTGAATTTTTCTTTTTAATTTTTTTTTTTTTTTTGCAAAAAAAAAAAAAGAAAAATCACAATAACTTTTTTATTATATATCCGATTAATACGAAACTTTCAGAGCATGTATAATTGGAAAGGATACACATATTGTGTTAAGATAAATTTTTTGTATACCAAACACTTTTGCCGCTGTTCATGGGAAAACATAAATTTTAAAAAGTTTTCCCGCGAGTAGCAGCAAAACCATTGGGCATACAGAGAATTTATCTAAATACAATATGTTTATATAGTCGAGTTATAGAGGCCATAAAAAATTCATTCTTATCAGATGAA
>JABUQX010011935.1:0-12500 GCA_015478945.1 Trachelipus rathkii | reverse complement strand
ATGATGATGATAATGATGAGCTAAGCAAGCATATTGAACTTGAGGAAGAAAACGAACTAGACGATAGTATATGTAAAGAAAAATCGCTTTGAGAGAAGCTCATTTATTTTTGGACAAAGAAGTCGATTACTTTACCACACCAGAGGCATTCAACTTCTTCGAAAAGTTAAACTTTCAACTCATTTCTTATATTCCAATCCGAACGTTTGGAATGAAGACCTTGGTTAATTGAGACGACAGGGAATTGTCAAACGTTTTAGGGTTGTAGACGACACAAACAAAAGGGGCGTCAAATTATATAAGACTACAATGCGAGCAATAGAAAAGATAAAGAGGAGAAACATTATGTTTTTGGAAGTAGTTGCTGAATATCGCAAATAGTTAACAAAAACATTGAAATCTTCCCTCTCAAAACCTCTACCCCTACTTGAATCTAGGGACTCAATGTGACAAATCTAACTAGCAACTCGACCAACCTACCTATTATTATTAATTTATATATTATTGATTATTTATAATTATTGATTATTTATAATTAATATTTAATTTAGACTTAAAAACCAATGCTGATGTTACTACTTGCTATTCCTGAAGATTGTTTTGGTAATAATAAAGTTCACTGTTTTAAAATCAGTATGGTTTGATTGCAATAAATAAATGTTTCGTATGTCAATATTTTCACTCCTCCTCCCACTCTATCCAACTCTATTTACCTACCTAGTTTAAAATCTATTTTTTTAATAAGAACCTTACTTGAACTTTTTTATTATAAATAACTCAAAAATAGTAGAAAAACATTCAAAAATACAAATTATCTACAACTCTATAAATATTATCTGGAAAATGTCGATTTTCCAGGTTCAAAACATCAAAGATCCCTTGAAAAAGATAAACATTTTCCGATTTGTCCGTTTGTCAAACAAGTTATGGGATGGAAAAATGAAGCTAGACACAATCTCTAAAAAACTATAAAAAAAACTCATTCCTGGGATAATCCGTTCAAATTTTAAAGCGGTAAACCTCTCATTTATGTTTAGAAAAATAAGTTTTTAATAACTTAGGGCTGATGAGGCTGGTCAAAACGTTATCCTTTCGAGGTCCAACTTTAACAATCTCATTTTAATTTCAATAGCCAACATCTTAGGAGTTCCTTTTGAGGATACGAGAAAAAAATCTTCTCCTGATGTTTTGCGACCAATCATATATTATTTAGTATAAAAAAATAATCAAGGGTTCCAATGTACCTCATATATATATATATAAATATCAATTAACTCTACTAAATCCTTTACCTTGCATTACCTTTTTTACTTAGAGTATACATTTTAGATACCAAATAGTGATCCCACTTCAAATTATGTAAAATTAGCAAAGGCGCTAATAAAATAACATCCTGGTTTTCAAGAGATGCGTGCTCACTAGATATTGTGATGAATATGCCCTGTTGTAAGCTTGCTAAGAGATGGTGAAAAGTTAGTTGCCGGAAACTCATCTTTTATAATAGATGCTATAACTGTATGCATAATCATATCCGATAATCAGGGAAATCCTCATCTAGGAACCGAGCTGCGAGATTAATCACGTACAGAATTTTTTCAACGAATAAAGAATTTGCGAAAAACATAATGGGTAATATATAAATAAATTCGCAGCATATAACGCTCGTTTCAGAACATCCTCAATGCGAACAGTTTCTTGGATGGAAAGATAGAAAAAAGTAGACGTACTTTGAAAGGATTAATTGTTAGGCGTCATTTTTGTATCCACACAGCACGACGAATTGGGGGAAAAAAATTCAAATGCTTTTGCTGCAACCCAAATTTCACTAATTAAATTCATACTTATATAACCTTTCTTTATTGGAGTAAATTACTCCTCAATTTTCTGTGGTCTTCCATTTTTATGATTCGTAGGGCTACCCTACGACCTCCTACTATGGTTTCTCCTTTGTTGTTTAACAAAGATCACAGTCTTTATTATAAAGGAGGTTGCAATTCTATATGACGTTTAACGCGGAAATGGCTGGAAAGTAGCTGCGTTGCATCCGCGAATTTGGCTCTGTCATGAAAAATTATAAGAATAAAGAATACATTAAGAAATCGGTGTCCAACTAAAATCAATTTCCTAATGTTAGGCTGCCTATAAATAGAGCGTTACCTTATACGTGTGGCGATTTACGTCTATTTACTTGCCTGAAAAACCTTCCCCATTTTATCTCTCGAATTTTATTCTAAAGAAATGGCGTCAGGTTTCCTACTATTAAGTGGTTAATGTTCTTAAATTTAACAAATATCCTTCACTCAGGTAGTCCTTGTTATCATGAGTAGAGATTTGAGTCCCTGATTGTGGGTTTAATTTAAAGAGATTCTTGCACCGATGTTCACAATTGGTGATATAAACCGATGGAAGACGGAAAATAATCTTTCGTCTCAAAGTTTAGTGGACAATAATCCATTTGAAATCCTACTAAAGGTATTAATGCCTCTTCATGCTCCCTTCGTAAAATAACTGTTCCAGCGTTGGTTTTGCAGCCAGGTCCATCCTTCCCCAACCATCCAACCTGCTCGAGCCTATCGTCCTCGTGGAGGGGGCCCATTCTTTCTATAGGAAAATAACTCCTTCAGACAACGTATGAATAAGAATGGATGAGTAGATGATCTACAATATACGGTTGCGCGACCCCCAGTACAAAGCTTAGTGCAATAATGAACTCGACTAGCCCAACGAGCTGCAGGGATGGGGCATGGAAGACATACTAACGGTCCAGCGGTTAGCGGGTGGGCGAAACTGGATACCAGTACGATGGGTGTCCACAACGGGGCTACATCGCGCCTTAGGTGAAGTAGCAGAACGGAACAGCAATACCAGAATGGACGAGACATCCACAAATCAAAATGGTAGAGTAACTCCGGTATGGTCTCTTAACGCTGGAAATGCTTTCTTGTTTTACCTAGGCCTCGGGTAAACAGTCTTCCAGCCGCACATAAGGGAATAGTTCATCTGTATTAGCATGACCGCCTATTCAACGAGAGACAATAGCCCAAAAAGTTACCATTCCTGAATTTCAATCTTTAGGCACCAAAAGATAACTCTAAGTGGAAGTTTTAAAGTCCTGTATTATTGATACGAGCTTTTCTTTACGAGTATGTAAAAGAATTATTGTCTATATAAAGCTCTGCACGCACTACTGTCAGTGTTTCGTTCTCAGGCGTTCGTAGCACAGCGCGGAAAATTTGTATGAGTGGCAGAGGCTCTGAATGTGCTGATAGGTGCTCCTCTGTTCTCGAGGCGTGTTACATTAACATAGGCTCAAAAGGTAGTGGTTCACCTTCTTCCCCAGACCAACAACAATGAGGATATGTGGTTAGAAATAGTTGGACCTAAATATAGATTATTATGGGGATGAAATATATGACGTCAAAACATCCTGGAAATTTCATCCTTGGGTTCTCCTTGAGAGAAGAAGACCTTCAGTTAAAGTATGATAAATAAGACTGAGACGACCATTGGTCCTTAGGGTCCTCGTCCATCATCCATTCAATTTAGAATTGGTGACATCTGATGCTCGAACTCTACCAATGAGACTTCGCAGTCACGCAAGAGATGAGTGTCACCTCCTCCTCCTAGTGAATCACTGAGGAATACTCTATCTGTGTTGTCTATGTCAAGATTGAATACACCTATATTGTTAGTTTGCGCTGAGTACTCGAAAAACTGCCTATAAGAATATGTGACTGTTCGCGAAGATGCGTGGCTTCTGTAACTGAAAGGTATTATTTAGATCAGTTTCCTGGGATGTGTATCCAGCGGAGAATGGAGGAGGGCGGCATGCCTGCTTATACCTGCTAGTGTAAGTCATGAGAGACAGATGTTCGTTTGCCTGTTATCGTGTTGCGGCTCTTAAGTACTAAGGAAAGATGTTCCTCCTACGTTACCTGGTGTAAAATCCAAGAGGTATAAGCAAGCTTCGCTGTGATTTGACGAGTCTAATCGACTAGCTTCATTCACTACAGGGGATTACTTTGTCCGATGCCTTCTATCGCCCAAATTCACTAAGATGTTAACTTGAATTAGATTCTGACTACCGAACCTATTCCGTCATAAAGAATGTGATCACCGTGACGAAGTTATTCTGGACGACCGCTTTTATCTTACACTTCTACATCCAGGTATAACAAGGATCGTTACAAGAACTCCTTCTTCTGTAAAATATATTATACTCAATAATGCTAGTCCTGACTGATCCAGCTACTGGTCATATTCCTACTTACTCGGAGAAGTATGGGACGTGAATTAGCCCGAGGTCTTGAGACATATAACTAAATCCGACAAACAGAACAAATGAGAGACACATAAGTTCTGAAAATCATTATACCAATACAATCTTGAGGACAAAAAAGATACAGTTAATGACTCTGCTCATAGAACACGACAATGGGTAGCATATAATTCGTTGTTGTGACGATACTTGCTTCATGTATTTATTGGCAAATACGGGTTGATTCCTTGATAGTAAAGTATAGAAATTGCTAATTTATATGTAATGTAATGTTGTTATTAGTTAATTTTAAGTGTGATGTGAGTAATCAAATGTTACAAATCTGTGATGTATTTGTTGCGTGCGATTAAGTTAAGAAAATTGTATGTAGAATATGAGGATGAAGTTTAGTGTCGGAACTTGTTCAGAAAATAGTGAAATGAATTTGCGCGCTGGTGTGGGAGTTAGGAATTTCGATCTATTTACCGTATTGGTGAGGAGGTATAGGGTCTTAAAGAATGTGAGGAATTAAATAATAAGTCTTGATCACAGCCTGTAGATATTATGATCTATAAAAATCTTGTGATGATAGTTAATATGTGCAATAAGGTCTACAAGCCTGTTAGAAGATTAACTAGTTGATCCTTTGGATTGACGGATGGGTATCTTATAAAACTAATATTAGTGGAGTTCCAATAAAAATGAAACCTCGTCGTGGTTCTAATAAGTCTACATAGATGTGATAGTGTTTGTTTGTGTGTGGATTCATCGTTGTTATTAGCTTGAATGGAATATGGACTTTGTGGTTCTATGTTACCCAATTCACATTGTTAACAATAAGTGGAAGTAAGGAATAGAAAAAAATGAAAAAGATGAATAAAAGATTTAAATTGATTAAAGAGTAATAATAATAATAGATCTGTATTTATGAAACCTAAAAAACTAAGTAATTAAGCAATGTTAACAAATTAAATAGTGTAGGTTTCTTGTTAGGTAATGACTTTTTGTGGATTCAATTCAGATACTATTATAGGAATCTATTGATAGTACTGAATTATTCTAGCTTGTATCTGAATCTGCGTTATGGCTTACTTCATTGTAATCGTTATAGTGACATGTGTATATCTAGTTGGCCTTCCTCAATTTCATTCAATCATGCTTCCGCTTTAATATGTTAATTGAAGAACCTTTTTAGTGTATGAAAGTTTCTTAACAGATATGGGAATAACTAATTTGCCAACAAGACTGATAATGCTGATAAGATTAACCTCCTTTTGGGTCTAATCATTCATCGTCGAATAAATTAGACATGCGGAACGTCAAATTTATTTCTGGATAATTTAGATCTACGAGTAGATTTAAGGAACTCTAGATAAATCTATACCACGGATGTGAAGCTTTTGATAAAAGAGGAAAGAAAAAATGTTGTCAATCTAAATTCTCATGTGAAATGGCTTAGTGTCATTATCATTCTGTATATGAGGAAGAAAAAAGGCAAAAATAGAGACTATTGCTTTTTGTATGATCATCAATTGCCTAATTCGAATAAAAGGCGAGAACATACCTTGAAGCAGACCCTTTGAATTTTCTTATTAGATGTCATTTCTCCTATGCTTCCGTAAAGTCCTTAAAAGAAAGAACGTGATAGCTTTGTTTAAGACAACGCGTGGTTAATAGCGGGTCATCATATAAACACGTTCTCTGGTCTTAAATATCTACGATATAAAGTTCAATTGGTGGTAAAATGCAACTGATATATAAAGACGCAATATCTAATATGTATAATCAAGAGTGGATGAATTTTAGAATCGATATTGCTATCTCATAACCTTACATAACTGAATAAGTTGAAATTAAGTAATAAGCTAATTTGAATGTGGAAATTAAGAAATGATAGCACTATGGTTTATAAATTCGGTTGTATTCAGGTGTGGCGTACTAAATCTATTCTACACATCACCGAAATACAGTACGTTGGATTTAAACATTGAACGTCGGTGGAAATACCTTAATATGGCGTAATCCTAATTAGTTGTGGAAACTCTAGTGGATGATGATGGTCCAATCATTGCAAAATGCAAAAATAGATTAGCGGCAAGTGAGTAATTGTATGGCTTGAGCAATCAGATTAGAGGGTGAAAAAATTCACACTGGTCTTTTAAAGGTTTTATAGAGACCAACTAAAGATTCAACACTAATATCTCTCTTCGTCTGCATTAGAATACATCGAATCTTATATGATGACTGGAACAAATCAAACTGCAAAAATTTCACAATTATGTCTTGCATCCTTCTTTAACGCGTATAAAATATTAATAATGGATTGCTCTGACAGTTTTTACTGGAAATTTTAAATAGTCCGATATTATGCGAAGTAGTATTTAGAACTTAGAGAATTATATATATATTAGATGCTTACTTATGGCAAATCAAAAGAACTACCTTAATCCGTATATGCTTTGATAATCCTTTGTTGAATTTGTAACAAACCCTTACCATCTCTTGGAAAGCGCTTGACAATGGGTACTTCATTTTGAATACCATAGTTCCGCTTTGGTATCTCCAGAGAAAAGAATATTATCTATGAGTTATCGTCTCCTTCACTATGGATCATAGTTAATAGATTACTGGTTCCTCGTATATAGTATCTGGTCATACTTATAATTCCTATTTTTAATGATTACATTGACGTAATACTAGTAATAAACGCTTATATCGACGTTTATGATTATTCTCTAATGTTCCTACCCCGACTAACTCTTGTAGGCATTCTCGTATAGTGTTGAAACCAAAATATAACATTTTATTTTATTTTCTTTATTGCAAGGATAATAACCAAAATATGAAATATTTAAGTTATAGTGTTTACAATGGGATGATCAATTTTTCTCACTGTTTGCAGTATGTACTATTATATAATTCATATGTCCTTAGGTTTAATCAGTTCCTCAGTTCATATTTACTTCTCCGTCATTGGTGAATTGTTTTGTGTATACTAATAACACATTCTTTTGGACTTAAAACATCAACACTCCATTTACATTAGTAATTCATGAATATCAGCTTAACTAAAGAACCATATTGTCAATCCAGGCTCAGTGTTCTAAATATAATAATCATTTCTTTTAATGACCCCTTAGACGCACAACTAAATTGTTTACATCCTCTAGTTAAAAAAATTACTCTATCCTTAATATCTAATCATTTACTACGATATATTGAATCAATGAAGTAGATTCTCTATGACTAGATTACCAATATGCATTTTTATTAAGATCCCTGATCTTCATGTAATTGAAATTCTTCTTAAAATTAAGTTTTAAATTTCTTCTAATAATTGATGGATGTCCCGTGTAATTTTCTCCTTTTTAAATCATTCATTAATCCCAAAAACTCCTAATAAGTTATTGTATAGAAAGATGTTCAACAATAACATAGTTTGGAGGTGAAAGTCATGACGTAGATTTACAGGTTCTCTAATAGTTAAGCAAAAGTCATTGATACGCATCAAGTATAACACGTGTTGGTTAATTATTGTCTACCCACTAGTCTCTTATTAGTCTATCTAGAATATCGAGTGGTAGATTATGCTGTTATTGATTCATTAATTTGCATGTGTTTTATTCTAAGTATGATTTATAAACGGTTCGAAGCGAATTACCAGGGAGGCTGGACGTTAAGTCTACGACTAATGAATCATCACGCGAATCACGACTTAGTCTAGTCCTTGTGCATGGTAGACAATTTAAATCGCGTGTTAGACTGAAGAATCCTCCGTTATTCACATACTGATTCCTAGCAAGGTCTGCAGATCCTTTAGTGATACTAATAAACTGTGAAGCGATCATATGTGAGCACAGATATGATTACTCTCATGCCTCATGCCATTACGGCCTAGATACAAAGAGACCTTCGTAATTATGTTTGTATATATACGAAATAAACAATTTCGTATGCATAAGGAATTTCTCTTAAGCAAGCAATTTACCACCCAAATGTTAAAGTTAAAGATTGCGAACATATTAAATCAAAAACCTCTCAACAAATAAAATGTTGCTGTTTATTACTCTCTAGTTAAATGAGTAGGAGTAGCTCTATATAATAATCAATTTATAATATAAAAAGTTTAATAAAAATTGAAAAACAAATACTTATAGTGAAATACTTACGTACTCAGCATAATTTAGTAATAAGACTCATTAAATATAAGAAACATGGCTAAATTAGGTCAATGAGGACGATTAATTATTACATGTAAGAGTGAATTTTCTTGAGATCACGAAATGTCTTTAGATAAAATTAGTTGAAACAGAAAAATGTCAGTTTTGATTAAAAAATATATAAATTTTTCTACATTAAAATTAAAATAATTCAATTATTGCAAATATTTTAAAAATTAATATATTTATTAATCCATGTTATAATATGCGATTAGAATAACAAATTGTGGAACTCTCGTTTAGTTAACTTAAAGAACAGTTAATATTCAATGGGAAACCATTTACATTAATCTTAAAATAATCGTTATTAAATAATTTACGATTCAAGAATCTTTCGGCTGTTACTGTCATAATCATGATCTAGTAGACAAATTAAAAGAAGCAATCTGATATTATTAAAATTTTTCACATTTTTACCAGATCTAAATAAACATGATGATATAGAAGTATTAATTTTTGATAATATGATATAAATTAATTAATATTATGTATTATAATAATATATTATATATATATATTATAGAAATATATAATATATAAAGAGTATATATAATATATATATATAATATAATATATATATGAATTAATATATATATATATATATTAATAAAATTTTATATTAATAATTTTGGAGAGTTGATTATATTATAATTATATTAATATTATATATATTATTTATATAATATATAATTAATAATATAATAGTTTATTATAATTAAATATATTATATATATATATAATTTATATTAATATTATTATATATATATAATATATTATATATATTAATAGTATATATAATAATATTAATATATAATATATATAATGATATATATATTATATAATATTATATATGTATATAATATATATAATATAGTATATTATTGTAATATCGAATAGTTTAGGACTGTATTTTAATTGCTGGTTTGGCAATATAGTTTAATTATATTTATCAGCTTCGAGGAATGTACAGCTTATCTGTTGAGATTTCAATTTCATATAACCCCTATTTATGTCTGATTTATTAATAGATTATAGAGATTGTATATAAATTTTCATTTCACTATTTGGTTGCGTATAATAGTATTGATGATATGAATGATGTCAGTTTTATCTTCGATATTGTAAAAATATGCTAATATTGATATTGCTAACTACATTTTTTATAGTTGATTAAAATTGAATGTCATGGTAAAAGGATAATTAAACTCAGCCAGTTAAGTGTATATTATAGTCACATTAAAATTATTATTATATCTAAACGCAGTTTAGCTCATATAAGTGAGTTAAGAGAAATTAATACTATGGTGGGTAGTGTGAAGTGAAGCGCGTAAGTTATAATATGTGTGAATGGCACACAAGGTGGAGTATATTCATTAGCGCGACCCATACAAATAACAAGTTCTTCAATAGTTATTTTGAAGTACCTGAAGCATTGCGTGATGAGTGGAGTAGGAATGAATATGTATTAATTATTTGAAGTTTAAAGAGAATAAGAAATACAGGTAAGAGATATGAAAAATAATTCAGTTATATATATACGGAGAAAATTATGATTAATAATTTTTGATTGACTAATATACAAGTATGAGTATATAGTAAGATATGTAGAGGCCGGTAAATATTGACGTGAATAGGGGCTCATATAGTGGTATCCGTGGTATTGAAATAGTATAAAGGGTATTAATCACTGAATATATGATATTAAGATAGTTAATCTGTATATTTAACAGTTGTGTAATATATATTAGGATATAATATATATATAATTATAGTTAGATGGCATATGATATATATAGATATATTTAATATATAGTTATAATATAATAGTATTTGAATATATATATATATTATAATATATAATTATATTATATTATATAGTTTAGTATATATATTATAGATTTAATATATATATATTTAATTATATAATATGATATATTATAATAATATATATTAATAATATATATATATATATATATATATTATTATATATATTATATATTATATAAATTATAGTTAATATTTATTATTATTTATGATATAAATATATATTAATACTTATATATATATATTTATATATATATGGATATATAATATATATTAGAATATATATAGATAATAGATATTATGTATAGGATAGATATATTAGTATAGTATAGAAGTATTTATATAATAGAGTATGATATAAGTAATATAGATTAGTATTTATATTATAATTATATATAATATATAATATATATATAGTATAAAGTATTATTAATATATATATTATAGATTATATAATATATATATATATATTAATTTATATTATATATAATATATATATATATATATATATATATAATTATATATTAATTTATTGGACTGTATATAGTGTGCTTTATTATAGTATTATAAATATTATATAGTATATTATATTAAAGTAATAATTATAATAGTATATATTATTAATATAATTATATATAGATATTATAATATTATAATTAGATATTAATAGTAATGTATATATATATATAATATAAATTATATATGATATATATTAATATATATTATATATATATATAATTATATGTAATATATGATTATTATAGTATATATTAACTATAGTGAATAGATATATTATATATATTATATAGTATATATATAGATAATATTAATATAGATATATATTTTATATTATAATTATATATAAGTATATATTAGTATTATATATATTATATATAATATATTATTTACTAATATATATATATAGTTTAGATATATAGTGGCATCATAATTTATCAAAATTAGAAACAGTTGACAGTTCGAATATTGTTTATTTTTGTCTATTTATTATTCGAAGCAATTTGATATTTTATTATATAGGAATTCAGATGACATCAGCCTTTGATTTTATAAATCAGAAGGCAGAGCTAATAGTTAATGATATTATTATATATATAAGTAATGTAATGAGTAAAGATAAGAATAGTATATAGAGATGAAATAGATATGATTAAGTGAGTATGAGTGGAGTAGAGTAGTATAAGAATAAGTAGTGGATGAGATGATAAGATTAATGAGAAAGGTAGATGAGTTGAGAATAAATGTTGTTAAAAATAGGAGTAGATATAATATATATATATAATAGTATAATATAAAAGTGAGATAATAAAATAATAAATAAAAATAATATTAAGTAATATAGGTAATATACAAAATTTAATAAAATAGAATTAGCTAAAGGATATGATCTTAATTTCTGTGTGGAAACTAAGAACCCAGTAGCTAAATGAGAATTATGATAAAATCTAAACAGCAATGAGTATAAAAGGCCACTGTATATTTTGCCGATAATATAATGCGTTTGATGAATATAATTGTTAAATTAAAGTTTAGAGATATTATGGAATGAATATTTGTAAAATGCTTAGTTTGCAGGACTCATATCAAAGGGCAAAAGTCGTAAATATTAAGATATTTGAGCAATTTAGACTAGAATAAGCCTATTGAGGTAAGAGAAATAATTTAACGAAAGGAAAATTAGGAAAATAAACTGTGAATGGACTTATTTCGAGAATAATTCTATTTCTATAAAATAGAAGTATAAGAGAAAGTTATATAAATTGCTAGACTGATTTGAGTAAATATAAAGTTAAGATGGCGATATGAATTAATTGTTGTTATGTAAAACTATGGTAAGTATTTAGTATTAAAGAGCTATTTAGTTGTGACTATAAAGTAGTGACTCAAAAATTATTAATCGACAAGATTAAGGAAGGGAATTGAATATGAGAGTGAGAATAAGTAAGTGAGGATCGAAATAAAGAGTGTTTGAATAAAACCAAAAAAACCCACTATAGAATTTCTCGTTAACCTTATTTCAGACAACTCATCATGATGCAATAATTAAATATTAGCAGTGAAGGAAAGAATTAGAGTATGATTAATTGTGATGACTATGCAACTATAAGTGTAGTTAAAAAATTAATAAATAATATTATCAATAATATTACTGTTTTATAATAATTAATACGACAAATAAT
>JABUQX010011934.1:0-12500 GCA_015478945.1 Trachelipus rathkii | reverse complement strand
AAAAAGATTTTTTGCAATTTTTACTAGGATTTACAGTATATGTATTTGGTCAGCTTTAAAAGCTAATTACTTAAGTAGACATTACTAAACATTAATAATGAAATTTTCTATAGTTTTAATACTAAAAGAAAAGAAGAAGTTTACTGTAAATTCAAAGGAACTTTGCTTGCTTCAAACCACATCGCAATTATTTCTAGCTAAGGTGTTTATTACTTTCTGAGAAAGAGTTTCAGTATTTATAAATTTAAAAATATTGTTATATCATCTGTGAAACAGACATAGAAAGAATTATATGAGTCTAATTAAACCCGCCATAAAAAAATAAATAAATGGAATTTGACCTAATTTTACATACTAAGAGCTTCCCATTTGACAGCTTCCAAATCATTGCTAGTTTGTCTCCTCCATGACCATTTTAATTATCATGCTTAAAAGTATGCCTTTAGAAAAGCCTAATGGAAAAAGACTGAAAAATCTTTTATATATTTTTTTAATGTCGCTTCCGGTGTAAAAAGGCTCAAAAGCCTACAATAATCCCACCATAGGTAAATTAATGAAACACAGACATACCACCACTATTCGCGTCATTTGAAAGTGTAAATCAAAGGAAGTAAGAGAAAGAAGAAGGAAGAGTGTTCCAGAGAATGAGCATAATAATTTGGTTAGTGTTATATATAGGGTTAAAAATTTTCTATTCAATAAAAAAAGGGTTCTAAGTTTCATGCAATGCCTATAAAATGACAATAATAAACGACTTCAATTTTGTAAGGTTTGAAATTCATTTTATAAATTTTTAAGTCAATATCCTTTTTTTTACCACAACAAAAGAAGAAAATATTAATGGCCTTTTTTTACAATAAAAAAAGAAAAATATATCCTTTTTTCCACAACAAAAGAAAAAAAAAGGAATATCCTTTTCAAACCAGAACAAAAGAAGAAAAGGAATATCCATTTTTTACCACAACAAAAGAAGAAAAAAGAAAGATCCTTTCTTGCTATAGCAAAAGAAGTAAAAGGTATATCCTTTTTTTACCACAAAAGAAAAAGAAAAAAAAGGAATGTCCTTTTTTACAACGGAAGTACGTCACTAAATATTTTTCTCCGATGAAAAAAAAGATCAAATATATTGAAAAATGCAGTACAAAAAAATCTTAACAGCATTAAACAGTATACTACTAATGGTGAAACTTTTTTCACATTAGCATACATGTTCCACACGAACGAGATATATATAATATATATATATAATATAGTATCATATATATATGATATATATATATAATATATATATATATATATATATATATATATATATATATTATATTTATACTTCTTTCATTTCCGTCAAGTTTATATCCCCAAATTGAGGTAGGGTACGGAAAATACGTGGAAAACAGAATAAGTCAGTAGAAGAAACATGACGTAAGTTGATAGGAAACCACATACCCTCCTCTCATACCCTTGATTGATAGCCCGTCGCAGAAAAATATCCACCCTAGGGTTTCATAGCACCGTGGCTAAACTCAAGATTTAGTGCCCTTACATTACCAATTTATTGCACTTGCCAAACTTCCTACCACTCATAATTTTCCTACTACTCTGGATCATTCGTTCCCTTTCATTCAACATACAGCTTAATATTTAAAACTCAGAAACTTGTTTTAGTTTCTCACTAACCAAAATGACTTTACACCGCGAACTCAACCTCGCACAACTCATCACCTTACTGTTTTACTTTCAGACCTCCTCCTTTTACACATCTATCAAAAAAACCTCTCTACCAATCCTCTCCAAAATTTCTCTTAGATTAAAGCACAAACTACAAGGCTCATTTGGACAGTTGTCATCAAGGGCAAAACTAGGCTGGTAATTGTCTTTAGGTGTAATGCATTTTTCCCTTCTCTAGCAACTCATTTTAAACAATGGGTATAGTGAAATGGATTAAGCAAAATTTGGATCCGCATTTTTAAATGAATAATGATACAAATACTAATTAGAAAACGACGTGAGTCTATCCTTTATAAATTATAAAGGACAATTAATATTTAAAGTTCTTCACTTGTCTCTTGCATAAAGGGATTTTGATAAACTTTGACAAATGGAGTATCCGAGTTTGCTTTAATTTTCATATTGATTTCTCCTTCACAGGAACCAGAAACCAAAGAGGCGTCAGACCTTGAATATATGCTTTTATTTAACTTTCTTTTCTTGAGAACAGGTTTTTCCGGTGTTAATGTTGGTGTTGGAGTCGGTGTTGCTGTAAATTCAGTAATAGAAGCAGCCTTCTTATTATTTTAAAAATTTTATAATAGGTGTATATATTAATTTTAGCCTTCATAGTATTATGTTCTAGACACTATATACATAAAATAAGTCTACTACTATCTCTTCCTCCTAGTTTGAATGTATTCCGTTAAATAAGATAGTACTTTTATCCATCAGATGTCAAACACTATATACACTTTACATCACTCAACACATCATTTGATTCTGTAAATTATACATATATAACTTTATTAGTGTATCATCAACTAGTGAAGATCTCTACACTCACTATGGATTCAAATTTTAACTGTTTTTTACTCATTATATCATAAAATCAACTTTATATAGATGGGATTATATATAAAAGTAATAATGAAGATAATATGAAAGTGCACGGAATATCGAAACTCTTAGTAGTGTTTTATTATATTAATCATATATCATATATTTATGTAAATGCAGAGAATTAAAACTTGATAAACGTTGAATCGCTAACGCAATCTGTGTAGGGTCAGGAGATAGAGATAGTCCATATTCACTCTTTATACTATATATACAATACATAAATGAATGGAAAATGCATCTTGTAATGTGGTAGCTCTATGGCCGAATATATTAGAATCAAAATTTTCATGAAAAACTCATACTAATATATACACATCATCGGATAAAAGTTTATCAGTTTTTAATAAAATAAATAATCTAGCATGTAATATTCTATTATACATTTTTTCTTTAGAGGTTTTTTCCACTTTATCTCTTTAATATATTTATCCTTTTAATGAATATCTTTCTTGTGATCCTCGAATCACCATTTAGTACCTGAATTTTTAAACGGTCTATTTTTTATAATAGACTTTAACATAAATACCATACCATCTCATCTGAAACATAATCATTCACTCACATATCACTCACTATTACTGGTAACAACCAATCATACTATCTTCATGCAGAGAGAAAAAATATATTTATATACCAATATTCTTTAGAACTAGTATAGCATAAACTAGTGTTATCTTAATATCATCCTTTTTTATTTATATATACGTTATTACTTATAACGCCTTTAAATCCTGAGTAGATATATATAAAAAAGCTTGCAACTTTCTCCAAAGCATATTAGTGTCAAACAATCCCACCTAAATGAGCCATACCACCTTTCAATTGCATTTTGATCTATCTGAATTTAATATTACTATTTAAGTCTATTATTTATCCAGGAGTAATGCTTTCTTATACCTATCTTTACAACTGTTGAGAGTTATGTTTCATAATCGGATATAATCCTCTGAAAAAATTTTACAACTATCGATTTACACTACTTTATATACTATTCTCCATTATATTCGCTCTGTTTAAATTCTGTGCAATCTGCCTTTCTAATTATTGATATTTTTTGCATAACAATGAGTCCCGTAGTAATGTAAGAGGGGAAGGATTTCTTTCTACTCATATATTTCTTATTACATATGCTAGCGTACAGAGTTGCTAAAATTGTAAATTTTATTTCATAAGTTATGGTACGATCAATGAACATATATAGGGTAATTAAGTTATTTCATATCTCATACTTAAACTCTCGATTATGGTGAAAATAATTTAAGACTACTTCTAAATAATTAAATAGCTTCAATTCATGCTAATAGTTTAAGGAAATATATGGATGATTTCAAATTAATTAATTTCTGTATTCTATTACACAATATAAGCTAATACCTTGATAATAACATCTGTAAGCATATCGATGGGTAAATGTTATTTAATTAAGCATATGTACTCTATTTAATACGAATATCATGCTGTTAAAATCTTTTTTTGTTCAAATGGCGAAGTCAGGGACGTAATCTCATTCTCCACAAGAAATAGTAAATATAACCCTCTTACGACATGTAAGTGATAGGTGGATAGTCATGAAGTATAATCCAAGCTGAAGCATACCGTTTACGAATATCGTTTATAGTTGCCAATGTGAACGTCTTCAAGAAAAAACGTGTCACGAGTCTCGAAGGTTACATTTACTTTAGAACTTAAAGAATATATACTCATATATATCTTCAACAGGTACGCAATTTCAGTTACTTGTATAAACCAGAATCCTAATACACCATAAAACTCAATATCAAAGAGAAGTAACATGACTAAAAATAGCAGGCACCGATTATAAAATGTGACTTCCGCAAAGGAAATTCTTCAAAGAAGTTCTTTTGTGCCAATCCTGGACAAATAAGGCACGATCACGAGTTCTTCAACATCACACACACATATCAACACATAACAACTTCTGTACACAGCATCCAGAATTGTAGATCGTGAGGTAAAATTTTCTATGTCTGTTATTTCTACTACTACACATTTCACATAATCTACTTCGTATAAACCTCTCTTTCAAGTTGTATAGGATTCATTAAAAAACTAGTTGTAAATACGAGCAGTTTATTATAAGGAATTTAAATCCAAAACGACCGGCTGAGACGGAAGAGTTTGATAAGTAATGGCTCCAACACTCTCCATGATTATAAATGGGCGAATGATTAATAATATCTTAACTTCACGTTGCCTTTTATAAAGTAATAAACGTAGCAGATAACCCCCCATTTCCCACGAGATACTGTTTATTATTTTCCTTTCTCTCTCGTAAGCTATATTTCTACTCACTATCATCACATACACACACTAACTCACACAGAGCTACACGAACTAGAGCAAACACTCACTCCTCGCTCATCTCACTCGTTTATAAAATCCGCCTTTTGATTTTTCACTCATGTTTAACCCTCTTTTCATAAGATAATATAACTATTAAACTTATCACGTACTGAATGGTTGATAACTACACACACAACACATAAAACTTAACAGAGAGACTCAACATCACACACGGATCATATCTTTTTAAACCTTTCTTTCTGTTCGAGAAACTCTTACATAAATCGTTTACTTATATTACTGAAATATCTTCATTATTCTACTAACTCTATACTTATATCATCTCCTCATCTACAACACACCTAGTTTGGACATTTCTAAAGGAGAGACTTTATAGTTCTTATGTAAAGACCTTTAACAATAACCAGATGAGGAGCACCACAATAATATATTTAATAAGTATTCAACTACTTAGTAAAATTACCTATGCATGCGTACACTAATTAATAGTACGCTGTACTCTTTCACACACACACACACACACACATCGCTGTTTACGGAAAATGTAATGTAGATACTTATATCCAACAACACCACACATATACACATCTCGCCAATACATTATCTATCACACATAGAGACAAACATGATTTAGTGTTATCCGTGTCCTTCTATAATTTTAAGTACAGCAATCGTACTGTAGCTTGAATCTTTTATCTTTTATAATCACATATCAACACAATTATCTAGAGTTACGTCATTGGTAAACATAACTCCACTACACACTATAAGACGCTGTAACACACACACACAATAATCATTCGATAAATCTAACTTGCCATATGCTATCGAAGCTAGGCGGAGATAATCACTCCGTAATATAAGAAATTTTTTTCTTAACACACGACACATACTTATGTAGATAAATGCACTAATCACAATATGCTTTAAATATATATATATATAATAGGATACACACACAATTAAAGAAACCTAGTAACACACACCACAACCACACAAACTATTGCTTCCCATCATGATTGAAGCTAATACGTATCAACTACCTCCTTCGCACCCATGCTAGCTACTGATCAATGTGACAACCACAAAAAAACATCATCACACACACACACAATTATATAATATATATATAACTACACACATACAACACACACACTATATATATAAACACACAACACTAATATATATATATATAATAAAATATATGTCACAAAAATGTGATATAAAGTCAAAAGCGATAAAACAAAAAGAAAAAGATATCTTAAATAAATTTAATATACACAACATTACAACTAAATATATATACTGAATAATACAATAATTCGATTTAATCAACAGGCCTATTATAAGGTTGTTTTCTGTATTCGTCTCTGGTAACGACGTTTAAAAAATTATCTGATGCGTAGAAAGTGTCCTGATGGACTTGAATCAGGTCTTGGTGTAACGGGTATATTATCTAAGTCTGCTAATCGTCTTGTATTTAAGATCAAATATTGTGGATTTGATAGCTGATCTCTCACGTAACTGGAAGAAAGGCCCCGTAAAAGGATGGAATGATATCAAACAAGAACTTCAGACTATTAATTTTTCCGCCAGAAGTTTAAAATACATCAACAATTATCACCACACCGATTAGACAGACTTAGATAAATACCGATACAACCAAGTGATATCAAGATCCATCAGGCACTGTCTTAAACAGCACTAGATATAATTTAAACGTGTTCCAGAGGCGAATAAGAAAAACACCTTATAGATAGGCCTAGTTGGATTAAATCGTAATATTATATCATTTACTAATATTTATTTAATGTTTATTGTAAAAAATAGAATGTTATTTAAAATTCTTTTTCTTTTGTCTACATCCCTTTGGACCTAATATCACATTTTTGTGACAAATATATATATATATATATATAATATATAGCTTAAATATATATATAAATATATATATAATATAGAATATAAAAAAAAATAATAAAAAAATTTTATATAAAAATAATAGTTTACCGTGCGTCAGTATACAACATGGAGGCGAAGGAAGGTAGTTGATAAGTATTACTTCAATCTGAGGGAGCCAAATAGTTTTGGAGGTTTCACTAGGTTTGCTTTAAGGTATCCTAATATTGAGAAAAAAGAGTTAAAAGCATATTTAGAGGTGAAGAGGCATTTACTCTAACATAAACCTGTAAGAAAAAAATTTCATACACGGAAAACCATATCTCCGCAACTCGATAGCATATGCAGTTAGATTTATCGGAAATGATTAAATACAGCTCTTATAATGAAGGCTTTCAATATATATACTTTTTTACAATTGACGTATACTCTAGATCTTGTGGCTGACAAGCAATAAAAAAGATAAAAATGAGCTACAGTAGCCGATGCGTAGCTTGAATTATAGATGACGAAGCGGAGAACACTAAATCATTTGGAACAGATTCAGGAATGGAATTCAAGGGCGACGAAGTTTCAAGGAACTGCTCTAGGAAGTAGGTATATCAGTATTAAAACAATTCCGTAAAACTAGCGGGAATAGTTTAAAGAGTACATGCGTACTATTAACAGAACGCAATGAATAGGTATTTTACTAAAATGTATGACTTTTAAATTATATGATATATCGATTGTATTTTCTTTGATCTCACAGGTCTTAATAGAATTATAAAGTCCATCTCCTTTAGAATGTCAAAAACTAGAGGCCTGAGAACCCTCTATCAATGAAAAATGAAAACAAAATAAAAGATAATTCAGAATAAAGGTAAACGATTATGTAAGAGTTTTCTTCGACAGAAAAAGAAGGTTTAGAAAAGGTTATTGAATCGGTGACTACGAATTTTTTTAAAGTGCACATATCCAACCATTCAGTCGTGATAGTTTAAGATTATCTGAAAGATTTAAATGGTGAAAAAATAAAAAGGCGGATTTTAATAACAAGAAATACAAAAAAGTAAGGTTCAATTTCTGTAACTCATGAATATAAATTGAGAAAATATTAGCTACGAAGAGGAAAGGGGAAAAATAATACAGTAATCTGTGAAATGAGGGTATCCCTGCTGACGTAATACTTATATAAAGACAAGGTGAATTAAAGAATAATTAATCAGTCGCATTATAATCGAGAAGTGTAGCCCACTTCTATTTAACCTTCGTCTTCAGCGTCTTTGATTTAACATCTGAATAATAAACTTCATTTTTACAACTGTGTTAATGAAACCTATACAACTTGAAAGAGAGGTATACGAAGTAGGATTATGTGAAATGATACTAAAATACAGACATAGAAAATTTTACTCACAATCTATTCTGATGCTGGTGTAAGAAAGTGTAGAATGTGTTGACACATTTACAGTGAAAAGATACTCGTGATCTGCTAGGTCCAGGATTGGACAAAAAATAGCTTCTTTGAAGAATTACTTTGCGGAAGTCAATTTTAAAACTCGGTGCTGCTATTTTTAGTCATTAAACGTTCTCTTTGATATGATTATTATGTGTAAGGATCTGGTATACAAAACTGAAAATGCGTACCTATGAAGATAAAGTAATAATATTCTTTAAGTTCAAAAAGTAAATGTAAACCTTCGAGACCGTGACACGTTTTTTTCTGAGACGTTCACCATGGAAACGTAAGCATATTCGTAAACGTGATGTGAGCTGGAATACTGCTCATGATATCCTACTAAGTTGAAGAGGGTTATACTATTTGTGGAGAATAACCGCATGACTCGCATGAACAAAAAGATGAAGGAGATCGAGTACTGCATTATATATGTACCCCATCCGAGATTGCTCAATCATCCAGGAATGGCTTATGTATATACAAATATAATTAATCATCAATATGTGAGGTAACTAAAGCTCCTTATTAAGAGTAGTATATTTCAAAGAGAGTAAAGTTAAATACACATTCCCTAATGTTCATTACTCCTCTGAATAGATAAAATTTGACTCTGTACGCCTGCATATAAAAGATGTAGAAGGAAATCCCTTCCCATTTACATACGGCTCATTGTTATTCAAAATTCATATTAGAAAGAAGCAGATGCAGTAATTACAGCATAATGGAATATATATAAGAGTGTAGTCAGATATATTTTTTCATTCCTTAACAAACTCTCACAGTGTAAAATATAAGAAAGATACTCCTGTAATAATGGAGGAAGAAGGGTAATCAGGCTCAAAAATGCAAGAGGGGTAAATGGCCTGGTGGATTGTTTTGCCAGCTTTGGAGAAGTGCAAAGGCCTCATCAGGAAAGGCGGGAATATATAGGAAAACACACCCCCCACACCCAAGCTAATAAGAACAGGTTTGCTAATACTATCAAGAAATATGCTGCAGGAATAATCCTCGACAGCATTAAAAAGACGTATAGGGATGTTTCAGATAATGTTGGATGAATGTTAAGCCGTAAAATAAGAACGTAAATGTGAAAGGACAAAGGTCTAGGGATCGAAGAAGATTGTCATAAAAGAAAAAGATAGCGGAAAAAACTCTAAAGAAAAAATGTTTTGATGTATTTGCTATTTAATTCCTAACTGATAACTTGAGAGGAATGTGTGTAAATAATAGTAAGTTTATGGTAATGAGTGAGTTCATTATACGACCAGAAGTCGCACATACAAGATGCATTCTTATCCTTCTAGTCTGATTGTTGTAAAGAGTGAATGGATTCTTCTCACATGAACCTCTACACGAGATTAGCGTTAGTCGGTCCAACTTGTATCAGTATTAATCCTCTGCATTCAATTACCAAATACAGATGCTCAGAGTTAATATTCGCGCGACTTCTGATCTAGTATTAGAACCTGCCTAATGTGTTTTTATAGTAAAAACGAAATTGACAGAAACCTGAATGTACAGATCTTCCTTCGGGTGAAGACCATATAGTATATACAGAATAAATTTTCTGTATAAACCAGCATTCTTATCACCAGGTGAAGTTCTATCTAACGGAACTTCACTAAGGTGCAATCAGCGGAGCTAATTATCCTTATAAGAACTATATTAGGACATTTGTTAAAATATCAGACGATTGACTAAACCAATCTCATCTCAAATCAATTGGTTTTATCAGATTTCAAGAATGAAGCATGCACATATAGATAAAGCACTAAAAGTCATAAATAAATACTTAAAATGATTTACGGTCGATTTAAAATGGCTATACTTTCTCTCAAGAAAGAATCAATTCATAGCACATCTGTAAGATACATAGAATTAATTAATTAAAAACGGGAAATCTAAATTTGCTTTAAAATAAAAGTAAGACCAAGCTAACAAGCTGTATGTCCAGATAACACATGTTTATCAAACTGTTATGGAGGCTTATTCATATGTCAGGAAAGTGAATTATCACAAAAGAGGATTTGTGAATTCGCTTTGATCTCAAGCAAAGTACCCCTATTAGAGTAAGTTGAAACCAAGAATTATATTAATATTACATCTCAAGGATTATACGAAGTTTATCCAAATATCCCTAAACATTGGACGGAGAATTTACCGGACAGCAAAGTAAAATAAATAGGACATCTGTGGAACATGAAACCTACCCCGGGATTTTATAAAGTCACCCTAATGAAATTCACCCATTTCGGCCTTAAGGGGTACAAGGTTTAACATGTGAATGGATGCCTCACGCGAGACGTGGAATTATGAAATGAGTTATACAAGTGACACTATCATCTCTGTAACTGAACTTTTTACGACTTAAGTCAGCCAATCTGTATCATGTAATGATACGCGGAAACAGTTTAAATCTTGAAGAATACGCAAACCAGATAGAATTATACGCCTATGATCTTACTGCGGACCTTTCAGCTTGTAACGCCTATCATTTAAGCATTTTGAAAAAGGCGCACCCTAAGGTATAAAATCTCATCTTTGATCGAATCTGCAACACCATCACTGTACGCTGGGGTCTATCTGAGCATCCTCAACTCTTTGAAATTGACAGAGTACGCAACGTACTTTTGAATAATTAAAGATGAATGAAGAGGAAAAAATCGGTGTTTAAAAATGAACCTTGCTTTTTAGGCGTGTTTGCTATTAACGAAAAGAAATAAACTCTGTAAAGTTGAAGGAGGATACATGCTTCATATCAATACATTGCCTCGTCACATCACATCAACAGGCCATTGATTTCCGTTTATAGAGCAAAAAACGATTCTTCCAATAATTGATTCTTTGAACTTAAACTTTATATTGAATAATCATTATATTACCTTATTTTTAAAATATAATAATGTAAGCTGTGTAAAAAATATGTCTTACCCTGTTCAACCCTTATATTCAATTTATGTGGAGTCTATTGTATTATTTCATTAATATGTTTTAAATAATGGTATTTTTTAATAAACTGTAATATATTTGATGCTAAAAATTTGTATGTCAATGATTTTATAGTTTCTGATAATTTACTACATGATTTAAAATGTAAAAAGGCGATTTTACTTCCCTTAAAACTCCTATCTTTCAAAAGGTTTTTAATAAAATTTCGTACAATTTTATTAAAATAAAATGTTTATATAACAGAAACTTTGTGTGTTTTTATTCTTACATTACAAATTAAAAAATAAAAGTAATTAAAACAAAATAAAAATAGAAAATAATAAAATAAAAGTAATAAAACAAAAATAAAAAACTATAAAAGAAAACATAATGTTAATAAATATATGAGTTAAAACAGTAAAGCAGAAAGATTAAAGCAGTAAAGCAGAAAGTTAAAGCAGTAAGCATGAAAAGGTTAAAACAGTAAAGCAGAAAGTTAAACAGTAAAGCAGAAAGTTAAAGCAGTAAAGCAAAAACAAAGATCGAGAGTGTTAGGTAAACACCTCTATTGTTTTACTTCATTTACTGCTTTTAAGGTATGTAATGTTAATGAAATATAATGAAGTTACAACACAAACAAACATCAATACAACACACACAGTAACACACAACATCAACACTATCCACCTCAAACCACAAGTTAAACAGTAAAGCAGAAAGTTAAACAGTAAAAGCAAAAGTTAAAGCAGTAAAGCAGAAAGTTAAAGGCAGTAAGCAGTAAAACAAAAGCATACTAATCCCTAAACATCTCAGAATAATAACCCTCTATTGATTACCTGATTCTACTCTTTAAAAGGTAATGTAAGTAAATATGTTTTTATAAAAATTCGTAACAAATTAAGACTCACACGCATTTGCGTTCCGTAAAAAAATATCTTTGGAAATGGTTTAGAGTAGATAATCAATATTTTTCGTTCGCGCGATAATATTGCGTCTGCGGACGCACGCTGCGGCGGGTACGCCCGGGGATTTGGCGCCTGCGGGCGCACGCGGAAAAATTGCGCCTGCGGGATATTGCGCCTGCGGGCGAACGCGGCGGGCGGGGAATATTTGCGCCTGCCGGGCGCACGCGGCGGCGTGCATTTCGAAGAGACAGGACAAGACAACTGCCTGCGGGACGGGATCGGACTCGGAAACGTTTGGCGAGGTAAATCCCAAACGTGTAGCTCTTTACGATATTATAATTCAGTCATCTATAAGTGTTTAGAAAAATAACTAAACTCAATAAGTAGAAGCC
>JABUQX010011933.1:12500-28009 GCA_015478945.1 Trachelipus rathkii | reverse complement strand
TTTCACCGATTAAGAGGTGCCATTTAAAACATGGAATTCTTGTAGACACATGGGGAAATCATTTTTAGAGTGCTGAGTAGGAGTTTTAAAGATCGCGCTCTTAAGGAGAGAATGATTAGAGGTATGCCAGCTAAGATTTTCAGCTCTAGAGGAAATGATCGAAGATCAGAATTTAGCATATGAGGAATAGGTAAAGTACGGAAAGAGAAGTTAATGGGGTATCGTTTAGAAGGATTGTTAAATATTTCTTTTGGCTGTTTTTGAAAGAACGACATTATGAATGTTGTATGAGTTAGGATAGTTTACTAAAGGTGAGGGAAAAGAATAATTGGTTCAAGTATTGAAGAAAAGGAGGGGGAGCCAAATGACGACAAGAAGCTCTATAAGGAAAAGTGATTTGAAGGAATTCCATTTTCGTGTTTACTTGCAATGGGAGCGAGAACAACCACGTGAGTAGTATGATGTTTTTGGGAAGGGTTAGGACGGGTTTTTCCGCGATAGTACTTGCATTATAGAAAATGGCTTTTATCCCAGGGAAGAGGGGTTGTCAAGACTGGAAGAAGTTTTACTGAAGAGGTCACCATAGTTAAATTTTTTGTTAAGGTGAATGGAGTTAATATAATTTAAGAATGTGGGCTGGGTTAGTGTTAAGGGGATGGAAACAAAGATATCTTCAACATACCGGAGCCAGGTAGTATTAGAGAGAGGTGATTAAGGATAAAAAAATGCTCAATAAGTTCCATAAAAAAAGGTTACTAGGGGAGAGAGAGGATCCCATACTAAATTTTTTCTTGTTAAAGTTGATGAATTATTTAATAAATACTGGAACAAGAAATTCGTCGTTCAAGGGTAAGCGAGTTGACGAGTTTGCAGTAAAAAGGGAAAGTGGTAGTCTAGTTGTATACGAGTTTTCGAAGAAGATCTTTCTAATATGGGAAAATGGATGTTAAGAGAAACAGGGACAGAAGTAGAATACATAAAAGAACATCAAGCTAAGTGATGTGTTTGGTATGAGAAGAGATACATGAGACATGTTTTGAGAATGAAGTCTCGTGTTTTTAAGCATGAGAGGAATATTTGCGCCAAGTAAAGGCTTGTTAGCTGCTTTAAATAACCAAGAGACATTTGTAGCGAAACAGAAATAATATTAGAGATAATTGGCGACAACGGGCAATGTTTGGGTTTGTGCTGCTTCAGGGATACCGTTGTGAATTAAAGAGACGGAGGCAAGACTACGGTTTTACGGTCTCTTGAGAAGTTCGAGGTGAATCTCTTGAGTATGAGGTTAAGGTAGTTGAATTGAAAGAGGATGTCGGGCATTATTAGATAGGGTTTTTGGTTAGTTATTAATATAATATATATATATATATCTATATATTCATACTATATATATTGATAGTATAGATAGCATTACTATATATACATACATATTATATATATACTATATTATATATATATAATTATACTCTATAGTATATATATAACTGTATAGTATGTATAATTGAAAAATGATCTAGATACGATTACCGAGACTTAGGATCATAGGTACTCATTACAAATTGTCCTGGTTCAGTACCATCTAAGGAGCCCGCTATGTAGCTGGCAAATGTTCGATTACAAATTTAGCTTGCTTCCTTTATATAATATAATAATAATAATATAATAAATATATATATAATATATAATATGATATATATATATTATATACCTATATATCATATAATTATATATAACAGTATATAGAAATATTTACACACGTGATTATACTATATTATTATATATATACTATACTATATATACTGAATAAATAATATATATATATACGTAATATATATGATATATTATATATATATATAATTATATACATATAAACATATCATATATTATTATACTAATAGATCTATATATATATATATATATATATATTATTAATAATATAAAGAGATACTATATATAAATATTTATATATAAGGAAATAATATAGAATATATATAAAAGTATATATAGTATTATATATTATATAAATATATAACTATTATAAATATGATAACTATAAAACTGATAATAATATTGGAAACAAAAGATCTGATAAAAAATAATTATATATTACTATATATAGTATATATATATAGATATATCATAATTAATATATACTATATATATATATATTATATACCATATACTATATATATAATTATATATACTATATATATATATATAGTACATATAGTATATGATGAAAGTGCAATTCAAAATAGCTAAGAAAAAAAGAAAAAATAATAGAAATTTTATTAATTTTCCACTCTCCACTTCCACCTTTTTATATAGATAATTTCTAATATAATAATATATTTAGTTTATTCATACCAATATTCATGATAAGTTGTATTTAACTAGAAACCTTAGTTTAAATAATAAATTATATATACTCACCTATAAAAAATTATCGATTAACTGTAAAAATTTTTCATATTACCATAATTTAATATTTCTTTAATAAGTAACTATTTTAATTTCTTCATAAAATTATTCAAACGTTAAGCAGAGTTTATATATATTCTTAAAAATTGAATCGGTTTTGGGGGATTTACTTTATATTCCTAGGCATTTAACTAATATGTTGGTTTTTCATCTTGAAATTGACAAGTTTCAAAAAGCAGAATAATAAGCTCGATTCATAATGAATAACGAGTTAATATATTTATTAGGTTAATAAACTAAGTGACTATCATAGTTGCAATACTAGTAAGAACTATTTTAATTTAAGTTATTTCTTTTTATGAAAAATATTTATTTTATAAATTTGTATTTTAGATATTATAGGATACAATTATATCATGAGCCAATCTGATTCCTTTGTGTTCATTTCTATAATTACTAATCTAGTTTAGAAGCTATATAAAAAGAAATAACTTTAATTTTTCTATTTCTGGGTAGCTCTTAGCCTTTCTTACGCTTGACCCTTCTCATGAACTTAAATTTTCGTACCCTACACGAATTGTCGGTCATCCTCGATTGTTTTCCATTATTAAGTTATATGTTCTGAGTCCTTTAAATCCGAGTCTCGCATATTCGCGTGTATAGCAATTAAGGGGGCTTTCAGGTCTAGCAATATACGAAGATACTGTGTTCCTTGATTGACTAAGCAATGAAAAGAGAGAATTTAGAGGACAATGAATTCTGTATTATTAACTCCTTAGCTTCTCCACTCAGTGGAACTTGATCAGGTATTTCAAGGTTTACTGTTGTGTGCTTTGCTTACAAGAGTTGGAATTACCTGTTCGCTGCGATGATTAATTGACGTTATATCTTTTTAAACTGACCATGTGAAAAATATATTTATTTACAATAAATTATATTGATATACACCCGTTTTTTTAACCCGTATTTACCCACCACGGACCCTAAACATTTCCGGAATTTTAGTTGTGAAAACCTGATTAAAAAAAAAACAATAAATTTAGAACACCTAAATGATCAAAATTTGAACGCAGACGATGTGATTTACCATGGAAAAGAATAGATCTTTTCCCTTCCAGGGAGCGCTAGAAATCTACAAAATTTCTTATCTAGGAACTCCCACAGGAAAGTTCGATCATGAAACCTTATCTGTCATGCAACAATAATCTCAGACCCGCTTTACATTTGATAGTTGTTATAATAATTTGATTGGCTGTTAAATGAAATAACCTTTTAACGTGCCACAGAAGTTTTAGTTTTACTTTTGACCATTTCTTTCTAAAAATGAATCTCTATTGATTCCAATCTATGAAGGGTTAAATATGGAAAAATATGTGATAAAATATAATTGTCCATAGAAAAAAACAGTTAAAATGCAGTAAAACTAATGGGTTCTCTGGATTTAAGATTTCGAGAATCTGTTGAAGTCGAGAAAGCCATTTTTGAATAAGAATTTTTCAGAATCTCAAAGTTTTGTACTAAATGATCTAAAAAAATTGTTACTCTACATCCTCTCTCTCCTCCCCCCAGCGAAAATAGGGTACCGATGGTCAAAAACTTACTTGATCATTGTATTTGGATTTACTATACAGTAATTCATTATATTTCTTTATGTTTGTGAAAATCTTTTATAATAAAAAAATAATATATATAGTATATTATATTATATTTATATAATATATAACTACGTTATGCTAGTTATTCATACGCTTTTTTCATTAATATTTGTGACGATTGAGCAATTCTGAATATCTATAATAAATGATACGATTTCATTTGCTAAATTTCACATTTATAAATATTTGGGGAAAAATTCGTTAAAAAAAATTGAAGGGTTTTTTTTTTTTTCTCACCTATCATTAGTAATAATATATATATTTTTCAGCAATTGATATGGAATAGAAATTATAAAATATATAATATCGTTGTTATCAATTGAAATGATGCTAGATTATTCAAAAAATACAGAAAAAGTCATAAGTTAGTAGTATTTATAAGATGGCTAAAATTGACGTATTATATTAATGAATTATATCCTATAAATGATTAGTTTATTTATATATCACCAATATTAGATTTATTATTAGTTTGTGATAAAAACCAACTTAGTTTTAATAAAATATTATTTACTTCTAATAATTAACTCTGCTTATTTTTATGCTGTAGTTGTCTGTATGGCGTGTGCTACTAAGTTTCAGAGTCGTGCGTTTCATAAAGACTGTCGGTCTCTCGTGTGTGATATGTTTGCGCTAGAAATGTTCAACATTTGGAAATTATCTTGGGGTGTGTTTTTTCTGTAAAATTGGCAGCTTTAACATTAAAATTTCAGCATATTGAAAATAATGGTTTCATTTGAAGAGCAATTTCAAAAGCCAGGAAGTCAGAATTTATAATAGCTTCTTAGGTGTGTGTTGTGTGTTATTGACTTTGTTTAATGAAATTTCCAATATTGTTTATTTAAATACCAAATGATGTTCACAATTTGGATCGAAGGTGATGGTGAAAACCTAGTTTTAAAAAATTTAACTTCTAATTACGCTTTTTCTTAAATCATCAAATTACAAACTTTAGAAGACTCTTTCATGAGGTGTGCGAATTTTTGCGCTAATTTCAACGTGACTTGAATGTATTTGGTAATGGGTGCTGTAAAATATTGTAGGTGTGGTTTTGTTACACGGGGTCTGTAGAGATTGTTCGAGGCAATTTTTGTAAATTTAGGGTGTTGTGGTTTTGAGTGTGGAATGCAGCATCAAAAGCAGAAGACAGCCCGAATTTTAATATTTTAGGTGTGTAGGGTTGTGGTCTTAAAGTTGTAGACCGTGCCCCCGTTTTTTAAGTGGCAAATTTTCCCTGAAAAATTGCTTTACTGGTTAGTGTATGATAAATATAATTTTATACTACTCTTAGTTTTGCAAATAAATAAAAAATTAGAAATATATTAATTTTGGACATAACTCCTTGTCTTTATAATTCTAAGCTAAGAATCAAATTGTTATATCATGAACATGCTATATCACATTGACGCCTCGATATTTTCTATTCCTTCCTCCTTTCTTGCTTCTCTGTAGTTTTCACATATTCATCCCCTGTCGTCATAAAATGATAGGATAAAAGGCTCCCTCAAATATAAGATATAGTAAACCAGACTTACATCCACACCTCAAAACAAAAACCAATTGCAAAACTTGCCTTGACCAGGGACTAGTACATAAATAATTCGGGTTTATCCATGAGTTAGATGCCGTGAACTCTCGTATTAACCCCCGGTTGAAATTATTTCCTGCCGGCGCCCACGCTCCAGCCCAGTCTTCCACACACACGCAAACTTGTTATCGTTCACAGGTGAAGTGGCAATGATGCCAATTGTGCAATGAATGACAAATATGAGAAAAAAATACACACAAATATATACCACCAAACAAAAGAAAAGTGCACACTTTCTCAATATACCGATATATCGTGAAGCCTAAGCTTAATGGCTGTCCTTATACAAAACTCTGGCATTCAATCACTTGTCCTATTTTAATCCAATCAGAAGTTTTATAATAAAAATAGAGGGTGAAATCCAGTTTTTTTTAAAAACACCAAATAAAAAAACCATATCTCAAAACCAACAATAGCTACAGGGAAAAGAAATAGCATTGTTGGAATCCTGGTAAAATTTTAGTGCGGAAATGTAAAAAAAAAAATAGACAAAAATAAATGCACTCAAAAATTTCAATAGCTTCCAGCGAAAAGCGAATAACATTTTTGGAATTCTTGCGTAAATTTTAGCTTCGGAAAATGTAAAAAAAAAATTATTGTAATAATATATAGTAATTGAGGAGAACGGCCATATTTACGACACTTTTGATACTTACCGTTAAAAATAAATAGACTTGTCTATTATAGTTTAGTTTTTTTAACTAAAGATTTACCCCTCCGAACCCACCGATGGCAGGAGTTGGGTCTCTCGGATTGCGGGGAACTACGGGCATAGACTATTCCCCCCCTCCGGGCGAGGGGTCTCCGAAACCCCCGCTCTTTGGTATTTGGGCTGTCGCGGGGTTCTCCGCCCCCCCATACGGGTATGGAAAACGCTCCCCCCGTGTGTTCCCCGTCAGGCTGAGCCCCCTACTTTGCACGTCTGGCCTAGTACCTTCTACAAATAATATTATAGTATATATATATACTAGTATATATATATATATATTATATAACTTATATACTGTTAATATACTAACAGATTTATATATTCATCTAATATATATATTAAATATTTTAAATATATGATGTTTTTATATAATTAACCATAAGAATAGCTTTGACCACTGATATGGAATAGATAAACCTGATTACTATTATTATATAAAAAACAGATATATATATGAAACTTTCAGAAATTTTGGTACGTTTCTTATAGATCTTTATTCAACATTATACAGATATTATCCTAGAACTATTATACTTTGTTATAATATAAATAAGTTAACGATATAATTTCCTAGATTTCGATATGAAATAATATTGCAGAATTTTAGAGTAAGTATATCTATAAAAATTCAAAGCAAACTTACTGACTACTCACTATCAGGTTTTATATTACTATATTATCATACTATATTATTTTCAGCATCTTGAAATATATAAATTAAAGATAATTGAAAACTTTCATATAATAGAAGCTTATATTCATAAATGTGACCAAAAGTATTTAATAAAAATTATATATATAGACTATTTTGTAATTAATGTTATTTAGTATATAAATTGACGTATTTATTTATATGATTTTAAATAAAATCTTTCTAATAGTTTTATTTTGTACAATATAAAAATATGTATCAAAAAATTGTATGAACCTGGATATGATTCTTATAAAACGATACTTTATAAATAAAATATTCTTTTAAACGTTATCATAAATCAATTACGCCTTTTTTATTATAATATTTCTACAGTTAACAATAATTTATATCATGAACTTCCGTTATAAAAAGTCACTGATATAATTGTCTTCTTCTCCATCTGGTCTCACATTCTAAAAAAAAAAAATATGCATTTATGGGTTATATATAATTTATCCAGTTTCTATTTTAAAACAATTTATTTGTGCAATTATATACCCTCACAGGAAAAAGATTCTTTTAGAGCTTTTTCGAAAAAAACTGTAACTGACTCATTATTTGCTGACTATTTGCTAGTTGTGTGAGATATGTTTTTTTATTTACTTTTATTTGATTTTTTTTTGTTTTCCACTGAAGAGTTTTCAGATATCGGACATTTAAGGTCAGAACAAGTTTGACCTGGTGATTAGGTTTTAGGCTGTTAGAATTGAGCTGTCTGTATTATCCAACAACTATACCAAATATATTTGCAATTAGTTTAGTTCCACGTTCGCCAAATCGCTAGTCTTTATTGCTTTTAATTTATATAGAAGAAATATTGGTATTAATTAGCATTGTGTCTCGTTAACTTGCTTTGTGTTCTTAAATTTGCATTAAACATAGCAGTTGATTGGGACCATCGACCCACTTAGGATTGATCTTCACATTAAACAGTTTATGGAAGATCACAATCATAAGTCAGTAATTCAACCCTGAAGATTATTTTGGTTAATCTTTAAATTGGTTTTTTACGTATGTGATAAGTGTCTTCAAAAATTTCTGAGGTTACATTGGAATGGCAAATTGTTTTCAAAAGCTGAAAAGTGAATTTTGTAAAGAAATTTGTTTATATGTTTCATAGCAATGTCCGTTAGTTAAGTAATGGTTTTATTTAGTGAAATTCAATAAATTTTTCTCGACAAAATAGTATGTTTTAGCTTTTAAACCGCTTTAACTTTTGTAAAAATCTTTCTGATTACCAAAATCATTTCAGATTAAGGTGATTTTGTTGAAAAATCCAATGTTTATTAGATAGAGAAAAAATGTAATACAACTTTTCTGATTTTGCGTCACTAAAATAAATTTACTCTTTAATTTCTCCTATAGAATTTTCACATTTAAATATAAGAATGTAAAGTGAATTCAAACATTTAATCTTCGGATATTAGTTCTAATTTCAAACATGTTTCTGTAATGAGAATAATATTGTTAGATATTTGAAACCTCTGGTGCCTTACGAAGATCGTGTTTTATGTGTAAGTGAACGGGTATTTTCAAATGATCTTGAATAATAAAATTTAAGTTAAATAATGTAGTTTCATGCAATGCAATGTCAAAAATGACAAACAACAGAACTATAGATGTGACGAATTTAATGCTTTGTATATATTGTCTTGATGGTACTGTGATTGTTATTAAAATTTGGAGATTTTTAATTGAAAATATACTTTAATACGAATATTTTGATTTTTAGATTTTAATATTTCTTTCCCATATGTTGCATATCTTTTTTAAAATTCTAGTATTTCAGATATGAACAACGCAATGTTTTAAGAGCATTAAGTGTTTTAACATTTAGACGTAATTAATAATAAACTAAAAACTTATTTTGACGTGCTTATTTTCTCCGCTTAATTGAAAATTTATTAATTATTTTTCCTAAATGTCATAAAAATACTTTTGATAAATTTTATTTAAGGAAACTGCTATAAAAAAGTCACTCCTTTCAGTTAGTTATTATCATTTTAAATAATTAAAATAAAACATCAAGGCAATTGCTGTAATTGTGTGGATAATGCCACTCCCAAAAATAACTTAGAAGGGAAAGAGTTCTGCAGATAATATGTGCTAAGTAAGAGTGCACATTAATTTATTCTAATAAACCTTTCCTGCATTTTTTGAATAAAGCATCAATAACTGGTAAAGTTGTGTTTCATTGAATATAGTGCGAATTCATATCCAAATTATTGCTCTCAGAAAGCAAAGAAATATCAAGTATATAATAGTGAAACAATTTATTAATTTTTGATTTTGAGTATTGCGTTCTGTTTTCCCTTAAATTTGAACGTATAATTGTTGTGATAACCTTATTATAATTTCAATAATTTGTTACACTGTCTAATTCTTTTCACTATCAAGTAAATTCTAATTTCTTCGGTTTAAGATGCTCTCATTTGTCTGAGAACACAACACAAAAAAGTAATTTGTACAATAAAAAGAAATAAAAGTTGCACATGTTAACTGATTTGCTCAAAATTACTCTCAGAGTATCTCTTATACATAATTCTAAATGCATTTGTATGTAAACACAACATTGTATCAAAAAATTTGTTTAAGTAATAACCAAAATAATAATAAAATAAAGCTTTAAATATTTTCCCGAATTTCAAACATTTTCAAATTTCATTTCCGCGTAATGCCTTTAATTGGTGTAAGCGTGTTAGTAGTTATAACTATACAGGGCCGCGTATTTCCAGCGAGGTTAAAAAAAATGTGAATACTTGGACCGCGCTGAGAAGTTCATCTGTATAGAGTTGACTAGAACAACGTTTACCAAAAAAGTCTGAGAAAATGTAGGAGAATTCCAGTCGGGGCTTATAGTTTGAGTTTAAATGCTCTTAAATTCACGTATTTTTAGTATTGAAATTTTTAAATTATAATCTCAATAATTTGTTTTTATATACCAACATTTCATTAGTTGGTTTAGATTATGAAAAGCCGGTTCTCTGACTGCATAGAGTAGGCTGATAATAAAGAAAAATTGTATCTCTAAATAATTACAGCTTTGATCTTCTAAATAATATAAGTTTGCACGGTAGGTACAGGAAAGAATATAGAGATAGTTGAGCAATCGTCTTAAAAGTACGATTTTCGTGTGTCAATTTTCAAATACTTGAAAATATTTTATTAATCATCCGTAAATTGAACGTTTTTTACCAGGTCTTATTACAGAAGCCTGAATCAAAAGAAAAAAATAATGTAATATGTAGTTGAAACGATCGCAACTTTCACTGAAAAAAAAGCAGAGTGGTATAAGTAGAATTTGGGAAGCAAATTTTGTCATGGATGTGATATGAAATGGTGTTTTTATAGGTTCCCTTTAAAAAGGTAATCAGAACGGGATCTCGGAACACGGCTTATTTTAATGAATAAATGTCCATGTCATCTTGTTATTTTGATATACCAATGTTCAGTAGATTAGTTGATGGTCGCAAGAGAACTGTTTTACAAGTAAAAGAAACCTTCAAAGCGGTGATTAAACTTCTAAAGATACTTAGGCATAATAAAGTGAGCTGTATTTGATCACTCGAGAATGTAAAGACGCCAAATTGTAGAACTCCTTAAAGTGTGACGCATTTGACATGTGTTTATGTGTTAAATAGTAACTGATTTCGGAACATTTTGATATTGGTAAAATCTTTTAAGAATTGGTAAGTTGGTGTGTGTAAAAGAAGGCGAGGTGGTTCCGATATCTAACGAAATACCAGAGGAATCTGAGAATGTTGAAAAATAAGTGTTTTCATAGAAAATGCAACTTTTTCAAAAGCAGAACGAGAGAAATTGTGGATGGTAATGATACTGTTATCTGAAATGTGACTACGGTGTGTCCGATATTAGATAATTTGACGTATTTTTAATTGAAATTTCCTCACCACGAGGGGTATGATGATTGTTTATATTTTATTAATCCATAAAAGACAAAAATATTTCTATTATTATATCTTTTTTGAAACCTGTTTTATATATTTTAATAATAAAAAAATATTATATATATACTTAATAACTCATATTTACTGAAAAGAGTACTCACTAGCTTTTCTATTTAAATATGTTTTACAAATTATAATCTACTCATAAATCTTTAACTTACCTATTAGAACCTTCCTTAAATAAAGTACGATATTTTTCACTTAAATTATTCTCTCCTATATATATATTTCACATTTTTAAAATACTATAGTTTATATATATATACTAAGCTATATCAAGTTATGTATAATTATTCCTTTAAACATGTATACAAGGAAATGTGAAGCCTGTTATAGTAAATATTAGTACTCGGTATATTATTCTTAAGAAGCATTTACTTGACAAAATAATATTTCGTTTCAATTGGAATAGATGTCAATAATATGTATCAAATAGTGCAAGAAAATGCTCCGGATATTATGTCTTATTAAATAGTTTTTTGAAGGTCGTCTAAGAATAATAAACTTAGTTGTAACACTAGTAAGAGTGTGAGACCTCTATAAATATTTCTATATGATCTTCAGAAAAAGATATTATTTCTAAAGGTAGTAGGCGTTAACTTTATCTTTGAAATAAACCACATTTGATATTTCTTTAGTGGGGCAGGCTTCTTGAAATTGCTAATTTAAGCAGCAAATTTCCAAAAACAAGTTGCCTGGACTAAAAGAGAGAATATATGTCTTTTAAAAAAAAACTCAACAATACTAACTTTTAGTTCTTTGAGAGTGCTCGCAAATTTTTAATTGATGAGACAGATTATTTTAATTGAAATTTCAATATGCTAATCAATAATCTGTTTTTCATATGCTATACATCTAATATACTTTTCCATAAAGTTAATTTATTTGGTGAAAGCTTTTTTCTTTGTCAAAAAAAACTAGAATAATAATAATTTTTTCTCATTTCTTTTAATTTCACATAATGGTAAAGAATAATTCCTATTATAGAACTATTCTATTTGGTTTAGTCTTTGTATATTCGAGAATTTGACAATATTATATTTGTTATTTAATCTTAAATAACTTGTTCCCTTTGCTTATATATTTATTATTATATGTTATTCTAAGTATATTTAACCGGTATTTTCAAGCATTTAGGAAAAAGTAAATTAAATAGTAAGTTATATTGAATTGTCAGTTCATAAAGCAGACACGCAAAGATTACATGTCTTAAAATTAGTTTTAGGTGATATTCTAAATTGACTCGTTTAGTTATTATCTTTGTGTGTTAATGAGAGTCTCTCGAATATTTGGTTTTCTTTGGTGTGGTCTACTCAAATAAAGTTTCGGGAAGTTAGTTGTTGAAAACCTGTTTTTAGAAAATTGTTACTTCTAATTACGCTTTTTGCTGTTAATGTGTCTGCCCACATTACAAATGCGTGTTGTACAGCTTTAAAAGTCGATTTTTTTATTTCAACATTTGAAAATTTTGTGTAAGGGTAGAAAGGTCCGTAAATTGGTTTTAAGCGTAGTACTTAGATATTATTTATTGAGCATTTGATTAAAAATTAATTGAGTATATAAGTTTCCTGGGCAACTTTAAATTCAAAGCATGAAAGAAGATAATAAGTGAAATACTATTTATTAATAATAGTTTTAACGTGGATCTTATATATAATTGACTCCAGTATATTATCTTTAATGACAATATTCAATGAGATATTTGGCTTTATTAGTATTATTATTAGTACAAATATTATGGTAAAAGTTACTGAAAATACCTGGCTTATTATATTTATAATCATATATTTATTAAGTAAATAAAAATTCTTTTAACTTCTAAATAAATTACGCTGTATATATTTCTTAAATTATTTCACTAAATTATAAATATAATCTTTAGATTGCTGAGGGTCAGTGGTATCGTTATGCGCCTCGATTGTTTCTACGGAATTTGCAGACCAGTTGCAAATATATTTTGGTAAGATGCTTAAAATGCTGCTGCACTTAATTCTCGGGTTTTTTTTTCAACGCTATTGTCATAAAACCTCCCGCCTGATGTATATTCATCAAATTACATTAGACAGTGTTTTTTGAAAAGCTTATCAGTTTATTATTGCTGTTGGCATGAAAGTGCTGGGAACGTTCCACAAAGCTGGAAAAAGGATACTTCAACATTTAATCGTTCTCTTCAATGGGTCATATCACTGTAAAACTCTGACCGTTCTGTTATATAAAACTCTTTGTCCCATTTATTCTGGTACTCTGCCAGGTGTTCAGTAATAAC
The DNA here is from genome assembly GCA_015478945.1 of Trachelipus rathkii. Classification (NCBI taxonomy): domain Eukaryota; kingdom Metazoa; phylum Arthropoda; class Malacostraca; order Isopoda; family Trachelipodidae; genus Trachelipus; species Trachelipus rathkii. Next base: position 14,708 of record JABUQX010011933.1, on the reverse strand, counting down.
TCAAAGCAAACTGCATCGACAATTGTATCGTTAGTGCTTTGTAGTGACCCTGTTACTAATAACCTCTCTGTGAAACTAGTCCCTATTCCTCAGTGAAAATTAACGCTTTCTTCTCAGTTTCACATTATACAAATTTGTTAGAACTTTTAATAAGGAGTTTTCCGATCACCTGGTGATTCGCCTAATGATTTAAGATGGCTTGAACTTCCCTTTTTTTCAGGTAAATCCATTGACTAAAGAAGTTCTGTCTTGCCACGTTGTTGCCTTATCCAGAGCGGGATGTTTTTGCTTATGGCGATGTTCGAAATAAAATGATTGAGATTGAGAGTGTGGTTATAACGCCGAAGCGGTAAAAATTTTAATTTTTGCTGCACTCTAAGCGAGGGTTGGTAGGATGCCCGGTAGGTTTTCTGCTTGTTTAATGCAAAATTGTGGTCGTCCCGGTGAAATATTTAGGGGTTGTGTTTATATGAACCATAATGGTCCTTGCTAATTTTCAGTTATGAGAAAGCCTGTTTTTGTGATAAATAAACAAGAAAACGTTGCGTGGCGGTGCGACCACCACCGATTGGAGTTTCTCAAATATCGTTAACATGATAAGCCGCGTTTTGCTCCTCCCTTTTCCACGGGACTGTAACACAAGTTTAACAACATTTTTACTAAGTGCACGCACCACAAGTGCTCAATCTATTTTCCCCTATTCAAATACATTCATACATACCTAACTCTTTCGAGTACATAAGTTGTGGTGATTACTCTCTCTCTAAACAAGTTCGAGTTTTATCCTTAGGAGTAAGTCGCCTTGTAGTCGTCATATTATTGTGAACCATTCATTCGTGTTTATTCATATGTTTAAATGCAGTTTACCGTGTGATATAGAAAAAGAGTAATATTTTTAATATATACAAAGTTAGTTTATTTAGTGTGTCTTTATAATTGTACGTTTTTTAATAAAATGTTCCATAAATTTGTATTTTTATTATATACATTATAATAAATACTTTCATTAGTTCGATAAATACTGTTTATTAATAAAATAAAATAATCGTATTTAACAATATTGTAAATCTTACCCCGCCTATTTTTCATATAATATTTTATTAACATTAATCAAAAAATTTCTTATAATACTCATTATATTAAATATTCGTAATAATATCAACTATAATAATTGTATATCCAACAATTTGATTCTTATGTGGTTAGAATCTATCTTCAACTTAGGTTGAAGGTTTAAACGGGCGCTAGGTATTGGTTCGGCAGCTCAGTAGAGACAAATACTCGCTGCTCTCTCCGATTGAAGCCCGCTCGCCGGAATATATTTTTTCCACAACAGCAGACTAAAAATGTTAAGCATATTTTATATTTCAACTAGGTTTAATTTTAATTTAAAGTTAGCGATGTCTAAATTGACGTTTTAGGTTGACATGATTAAATAGTGAATTTTTTCATAAATTTATATTCCATTCTTGAACAAAGCTCATGGATCTTTAGGAACAAATCTCGTAAGCCCTTTGATTGGTGATAGGTTTGATTTTCAAGCGACATCTTTGGGAGAAATCGGATTATCATCATATGAAATACTGTCTGGGAAAGACATTTTAAGCCCTTTTCTTTAATTGAAGATAATAATCTTAAGAACTCTTGAAAAAGTGAGTGTTTTATAAATATTTATACTTAACTCATAGATATATAGTAACGTACCGGGAGAAAAGTCCATATAATCATACGGAGGATTATATTTTATTCCCTACTGAAATACCTATATTAATACTGATTCGGGACAATGGGTGCCCATCCGTTGGTGGAATAATTGCCCCGCGCTCACTTTTAAGAAATTGTGAGTTCTATTAAACTAGAGTGTTTGGTGTGTGTGGCACCTCTGGGCAAATTGAAGAGAGAGCTTGTGTTGATTGACACTCTCCGCAAATCTTCACATAATGAAAGCCCAGACCCAACGAATACGGGGATTCTTCGCTTAATTACGCGGAGCTTCTGTAGGTCCTATTGGAGGTTTTTCGTTACGCACTATTGCCAGACCATCAAACTATCTCATCCTCATATCCTTCATCAGTTCTGGGAAATCCATGTTTACGTACAAAAATAAGTTTTACTCTCGCTAAAAAACTTCGCGACGTCTGCTTCTCGTCGTCTTAATTTATATAACATTAGTAATTGTAGAACTCTTAATAGAACCATATGTCAGAA
>JABUQX010011933.1:0-7500 GCA_015478945.1 Trachelipus rathkii | reverse complement strand
GCCTATCACCTTTGCGATGGAATCTCGAAATGAACGACACTCGGCCAGTGAAACTCGTCGTTTGGAGTATGTCTTGCAATTCATCACGGACATTCGCCACATTCTGGAGTTTGATAACTTCAACAGCTGAATGCTCTCTTCACGCATCCAAGTCAACTTCCTTTCCTCACTCCCCGACATCAACTATGAGGATATGGCAACGTGTCAGGTGTCACAAAGACACTGCTCTACCGCAGGAATTCTTCTTACAGTGCCAGTGGATCACCCTCCCCGTCATTAGAAAAGATATCTCCTGTGCTGACACATGTCAACAGGGATATACCACGCCCATTTCATTCCTCGGTTCATTAAATTCAAGAACAGAAAAGAACAAATAAAAAACAAGTTCCATCCCAATCCACATAAAAATATCCAGTTTTCACTAAATGCAATTTCTTCTATTTCCAGTATCATTAATAGCCTCATTTTTCGCTTTGGTCTTAATCTCGAGTGTTCTTTCAAATTCATTGTGATCGTGGGTACATTTCAAACCTTATTTTTAAATTGTTAGAATTGGCGGTGCCGACGTATATAAGAGGAAATTTGAACAGAACTACAGCTCCGTAATTTTATCAATTATATATATGCTAAATGTCTTAAACGCTGTGCGAAAGAAAGATTCAGTGCATTGCGGACTACATCTTAACAAAAGAGCTTTCTTATACAACTGATCTAAAGAAATTTAAACTAATAACTGTTATTGTAAAAAGAAGAGCTTCAACAGTTATTGAACCATCGGAAAAAATTGCGATCCTTCTATTCCTCTCGACTAGGACTAACCAGGCAACGTAAATGATACTCTAATTTTCACATGTAATTGATGCGGTATTTACTCGTTGGTTTATCACGAATAGCTAATTTAACCTCACTTTCTTTAGTATCACTATATACCTAAATGACGGAATTCTATAGCAGATGCGTAGCTTTAATCATTATTAATGGTACTCATAATTGTAGGTTTCTATGCTTTTCGGTTATATAAGTATCTCCACTATCACCGTTAAATACTAACCTACTATAGAACCAAGCGTTTTAACGACTCAAAATTTTAACTAAAATTCAACTTCACTTTGTAGAGATAATAATTTTATTGAGTCTCACTTGGTGCTAGGAAGTATAAGGTTGTGTGTGCCGATCGCTGGTGCTGTGGTGTTACATCTATCAGTAAGTGCGTGAGTAAGTGTGTGAAGTGGTGTTTGTCAAGTAGCCGTGCTCGCGTATTGTGTGCAAAGTGGAGGTGCGTGTGCTCGTGTGTGCCTAGCAGTCGTTTCTAAAGGACCTGCTAATTCTGGATCGCCGTGGGTACGGCGAAGCTTTAGATAAGCTATAGCAGCGATAAATATAATAAGTAACGATACGATCCTTATTTATAAAATTTTATATATTACTTGAATTAAAAAATTCCATATTTTTTTAGTTGATTTGTATTTATTCAGATCAATGAATAAATGATAACATAATAAAATATAACATTTTTGATTTGACAATAGTGATTGTAGTAATACATCTATAATTACGTTTTACAAATTTTAAAGAATACATAATTTTTCAAAATTATTAAAATAAATATGTATAATTTACGTGACTATCGTAATAGGGAGATTGTTGTGGGGTATATATATATGTAATTATAGCTAATAATTTATTATAAATTTGGTTGCATTATTGTCTTAGTTACATTCTCTTTAATGTTATAATATAAATTATCTAGAAATCGTGTAGATCTCTCCTCGACCATCTTTTAATACAGACTTCATTTAATTAAAATAAATCTTGATTTAACTTGCTTCTTTGCTAGAATTAAAATAAGTTAATGAGTAAAAATCGAACATTTGCAAGAAACGCAATGTTTTGGCGTACCATCCATCTTGAAAATTTTCTGTTGACTAAATTGTTGTGAAACCGTAGCTGCCGATAAATAAAAACTACGGTTGGACAGAGTTGAAACCTTCGATAGAGAAATTTATGTAATTATGTGATAAACAAATAGCTTAAAAGTTAGAACAAAATGTTCATCGCATTTAAGTATGCTTTATGAATGTTTATCATACGGCAATTTTTTAAATAAGTAATCTTAATTTTGTGGCCTCTTTTCTTGTGTCTACTGACATTGCAAGTAATACATTCTTAGCTTAATTTTGGTACTTTTTATGTATTGAATTTTTTTAATGGTTTTAATATTAGTTACTTTAAATTGCATGTCAACCTCAGGGATGAATTTCTGAAGATCTCGTAAGAACGGACATTTATTCAAAAGTTCAAAGGGATTATCTTGACCAATAAAATGTGTGTTTTATAAAAATCACATTTAAATGTTTATAAATATGTATTTAAAATTTATTGTTATAAGTTATCTCAAAAAGTGAGCGACTTACTTACTCGAGAAATACTCTAGAGTAATAATTATTTTGTAATCTGTATAAAATCTAAATTGGAACAGCGACCCACTTACAATCATGTAAAAAAAATGAAAGAAAACATAATTTTCTATAAATTAAAGGAAATTTAGTCAAAATTATTTGTAAAACGATCAACAATAACTATAATAAGAATAACAGACACTAAAACAGATAATATATGATCATATTGGATATAAAGAGCTTATTACAAAAATGTATGTAAAATATAAATTATACAAATATTGATAAATATAGATAAAGAGAGTCATCATAAGAACACAGAACGAAAGAGGAGACAGAATGGTTTTTGTGAGAGCGGTGTTGGCTCTACGTAACGCCAACCGAAGGATAGGAGTCGTGGTAGGAACACCGCTCGGACGAGCGGCGCAGGAAACAGACAGCTGGGAAGTGTATCGGAAGAGCGCTGCGCCCGATGCGAGGGGGTATATAAGTGGAGATTCCGTATACGCGTGTGAGGTGGTCGGCGACGGTAAGGTGCGTGCGATGAGGCAGCCCACAAAAGCTCCTGTAGCCATGGTCTTCGTGTATTTACTCTCGCCTGGTATTCCTCTAGTGTTTAAAAGGAATAACTATTAAGATTATATAAACTAGAACGACAGTGTAGTAATAGGGTTACCGGTAATACACTCAAAAGGTACGTCACGGTTATATTTTTGAATAAATAATTTTATATTTTAATCTTTTATGATTAATTAACATATTTTGATATATTTAATAACTCTGCGATATATTTAAAAGTTTAGGCGAGAATTGAAATTAATAATGGGGAAGGAGTCCGGAATCTATTGCAGGGTAAAGTCCTATTTAATAATATAATTCATAGAAATATTATATAAAAAAAAATATAATAAATATAAATTCATAACTGACGTGGTATAAGCTCGATAAATAATAAACAGAAAGGTCCTTCTATATTGTAATAAATAGGCATTCAGTTACAATTATTGATACCCACCACTTATCAGTATATCTATTATTTACTGAAAATGAACTTTAATGAGCAGTATTGATTTAAGACGATTAGTATGCTGAAAGATTAAATTTAAGATTAATTACCATGCCATCGCCATATACCAGTACATGAAGCGACGTGTTCATAATTAGTATACTCTGACGGAGTTCTATCAAATCTAATAGACCTCAATATGTAGTGAGAAGGTGATGAAGACAGGAAAGCAAGCGATCGTATCGAGTATGAAGATTGCGATATATAGATTCTCGAAGTGAAGAGAGTCACTGACTTTTTTCTGTACTATGATGAACAGAGTGAATACGACTGTCATTCACAGGTGCAAGCCTTAAGTGCGATAGGAGCAAGGATGGGGCTGTACTCATTTAACGTATCCGAGGCAGAGTATCGGGATAGTGAGGCCAAACCCTGAAGAGGAAGCAGTAGGCTACACGATGTGAAGATATAGAGGAGTGGTGTAATTTTTGGCACTCGGGTCTGAAAATTGTATCCTAACTCGACATTTCTTTTTGACCTTGTTCTGAACCGGCGGACCTTTTTTTGACAGCTCGTGAATGTTTTACCTGGACCTGTTACCTGTTAGTTTACAGTGGCGCCTTGGTGTACCTTATTGTGTGGCTCATTTACGAACATAATTAGTATTGAGCACAATACCGCTAATTGAATCTACCGAAACCGTGTGTGCACTTTTTGTGTCTCAAACCTAGTTTATGTGTTGTTCTGCAATATTCTCACCTATATTCTTTTTTGACACACCACCCAACTGTTTTCACTTTTTGGGAGGCAACCCTGATTAATTATGGCAATCCTACTTCTATAGTAGAAGGGATGTGAACGGTTTCCACATACGGTTTGCGGGTAACTAATAATGTAATGACTGTTATGTCGGGGCTCTCGCCTAGTTGTTTACGTGGCCCTCTTCTGGTGAGGATTATTCTCGACAAGTGGGTTTCAATAATTATGTGATCCCCACTAGGTAAATTTTTAATTCTATTCATTTAGGACAATTGCCTCCAATAAATTTATATTTTTATGATGTCTTAACACTAATTTTATTGTCCTTCCTCCTTTGCCTCCATAAGTCTTGATCAATTGAAGTTGAATTCGCAAAGGCAGTAAATGCCACGTTTTAAATTTAATGAATCTCTATACAAATTGTGAGTCTCATATTTTATAATCCAAAAGAACTAAGCTGGAAAATTTTGTCACTTTCCATTTAGTATGTGTCTATAGCCTTATATTTGATGCACTGAACATTAGCATATTCTTGATATTATTAGACTAACTTAATCAATTGCCCTCTGGGATCCACATGGAGAATCGAATTCTTGACTTCCACCACGATGCCATTGCTTTTCAATAGAAAATAAAATCAGTTCACATAATAATATTCGTGTAGTGAAGTATAAGTGTCGGGTGCCTCAATCAATCATAAATGATATAAGGTCCATAACTAACTAACATAACTAATAACTCCAAACTAAACACATAACACACACTAACATCTACACACACCACTAACACATCTGTACAACTTATATTACACTAACATCAACACACTCTATGACACACATTCACTATGACATTAATACCATACACAGTTCACTTATATGAACTAAATGATTGCGCACTTTTTTATCCACATTAATATCACATTACATATTTAACATTCTGCTCAAAAACCTCATATGCGTCGTCTCCATGGGTCTCAAATTTGACTCCTAATATCTCTTAGCGATGATTTTTTTTTGTGGTTTACTCTTAGGCATGAACTAGCCGCGCTTTTTTGATATGATTACCTCTATTATACCGTGTTGCGCTCCGATTATTATCAAATAACTGATATTAATTTATACAGCTCCTATAGATACACTGCAGCATAATAAGAAAGACTTTGTATCGTACTTGGTGAAGGTCATGGCTAATCGTCAAGCGATCAGCATCTCTAGACTGATAGTGGCTTGATCTCGGTGTCCACACATCAACACGTAATAATATTAGTAGTATCTTATTATTGAGGTATATTGTGCTGTCTATTAGTTTTCCTAATATAATAGTGTGTTATAAATAAAAGAATATGAGTTTATAGTAGGAATATGTGAATGTGCAAGATATAATATTAATAGCCTTTTTATGTTTGTGTTTATCAAAAATATTCCATTCCATTTTCCAGTAAGTATTAAAGTTTAGCTACTGCTTTTCCGTTTTAATATGATTACATTATACAAGAAGATTCTTTAACTTAATTTACATTTTAAAAGAATAAAAATAATGAAAGAAGAACCTCAATTAATCAGCTGAAAAAGCCAAAAATTAAAAACAAACGCTATATTCAAAACACTGACATTATAATAATATACTCCTTTAAGATAAAGAACAAATTTTCCCATTTAAACCAATAATTCAAAAATTCTCAAATTGCGATGCATAAACATTAAGCTTTTACTAGCATCTAGCGAGAACTGGTTCCTTTTTGGGGTGTTTACATTTCTCATCTACGCAAAATACGCTCGCTCTTTACTGATGAGGAGGGCTGATAAATATGCTTGCAAGCACTGGTAATAATGGAAACCTTGGTCCCCATTTACATGCCACACATGAAAGGATTCTTTTCTTAGGCGCAATCTCGAGGTGTTTTCGTAGAGCGCCTCAATTCCTCCTCTTCCAGACTTGCAAATATTGAATTATTTTTATCCTTGATGACTGTCCCTTCAGTTTTTTTCGAGTGAGTTCGTGTGATTCCACTTGAAGGTGAATGGTAGCAGATGTCCAATGCAATCATCGGATCATGACCTTATCAACTCTAAACATATCCAAAAACTCTTCAAACTTTCAGTAGGTTTATTTGCTGAAAAGCACCATCGTCACTATCAAGTGCATGGTGCCAGGGGTGCTGTAAGGCGCTTTCCACTTCCGTGATTTCTTTTTCTTTTTTGTCTTTTGTCACGCGAGCAAAGCTCATCGAGTTATGCTATTTAAACTGCATTTCTAGAAGATATTTCACCGTCGAGATTGCATTACTTGGGATTTTCAGCTCGTTAGGAATTCTTATTTGAGCCTTTATATTATCGAAAAAGAATTTATTCTTTGAATAAGGAAAACTTTCTCATAATTAATTCTTCACCCAAAAAGTAAGAAAGTATCGGTCAGTATCGGCATTAATTAACCGATACCAGAACTACAAAAATGCCCGATACCGATAGATGTACATCCCTTTCATATATATATATATATATATAATAATATATATATATATATATTACTAGGTAGGTGGTATATATATGATATATATATTATATATATATTATACTATATATATTATAATATAGGGGAACTGATATATATCATATATATATACTATGATATAGCCAAAGGTCGTTAATATTAAAATAGTACAACGGAGGCGCAGGAGAGGATAATGGTGCCAATTATTTTAAACCCTCTCCAATAATAATTTTTTATTGGTATTAAAACTCATAAAAAACAAACAATAAACGCAATATTAAATTACTAATTTCATATAATATTTTTCATCAAGATCTAAAATAATTGTTAAAACTAATAAATGCAACTCTCCTTCCTCTTCCTCTCTCTCTTTCTCTCTACCTTCCAATGATAGGTACGTGTTTTTATTGCTATTTTAAAACCATTAAGAAACAATAAACGCAATAAAATTATAGAATCTTCATAAATATTTTTCATCAAGATCTAAATAAGTTTAGTCCATATGCAATCTCCTCTCTCTCTACTCCTCTCTTCTCTCTCTCTCTCTCTCTCTCTTCTCTCTCTCTCTCTCTCTCTCTCCTCTCTCTCTCTCTCTCTCATCTCTCTCTCTCTCTCTTCTCTCTCTCTCTCTCTCTCTACTCTCATAACCATCGCGCGGGGGTCTCTTCTCTCTCTCTCTCTCTGCATCTCTCTCTGCTCTCTCTCTCTCCTCTCTCTCTCCTCTCTCTGCTCCACTCTATATTCTTCTCTCTCTGCGGGTGGCTCTCGTGCGTTCGTGGCTCTTCTCTCTCTCTCTATCATCTCTCTCTCTCTCTCTTCCTTCTCTCTCTCTCTCTTCTCATCTCT
>JABUQX010011932.1:0-32466 GCA_015478945.1 Trachelipus rathkii | reverse complement strand
GAGAAGGATTTCCATTATAGATGAATTTTGAGTTACATTGGGTGTTCACAAACCCACAAATTAATAGTTTCTAACATATTTTTGTTTAGAAGAATGTGCTGAATAATATATGATTCAGCTTCTATGAGTACTTTATTGAGTTATAGTTGAAAAGATTAAATAATGTGTCTGAAAAAATATAGTATTAAGGTAAATGGTTCATCAAGTGAACTTTTTACTATGAGATTATGTTTGTGGTGTGAGTTAAAGTTAATTTAATAAATTAATAAATACCAAGCTATAATGTGTATGAAATAAGGTCTAAACTGTATTAAAATTTAAAAAATTCTATATTGATAGTTTAAAGAGCAATAATTTGCTTTGGAGACCAAATTGGTTGAAGAGAGATAGAGGATGTGGATATTTTGTGGAATAAATGAGCTTTTAATGTATACTGTAAACTCAGTAGTTTGGAAGAACAAAATATTTCTTTTTGATATTATACTTCTCTTGGTTTATGTTGGATGGAGATGATCTAACATGATTTTGTCAGAGTAATGTTAAATATCTTAAAGTAATTATTGGACAAATATGATTCAAATGCATTTGATCCGATAGAAAGTACATTAAAGGTGAAGTATTTGAAAAGAGCTGAGAAATTAACGATCGGAATATACGGGTAATTGAATGAGCAGTTAGAATATAGATTATTTAATGAAAATGCTTATAATAATTATGATGACCCAAATGGATGAATGCTTTTAATGACTGTTTGGTTATTGATCTGTAAAAAGAGAAGAGAGATTTTTCAAATAAAGATAAAAGAATATCTCTTATTCATTTATAAATAATAACTGAACCAGAAATTCTGATGGTCGCTTAATAATGCAGTCGACTTTTTAAATGAATAATTGTCATTACCAAATAATTTTTCTTAGACTAGGATTTTAAAATGCAGAATGTATAAAAGAATTTAGAGCATCGATTTTGATAATTATTAAATATAAAGTGATACAATAAGATAGGTTAGGGCTGGTATTATTGAAGAAGTAAATATTTAAATAATCTTAAGAAAATAAAGTATCATTTTTGGCACATAAAGCTGTGTTTAGAGTCAACACCCAAGTACAATGCAAGATAGTTTATATGAAATCGAATTTGTGTGAAAAGGGAAGGGAATCTTTCCTCCACAGGTAATATCTACTGGCTAACTTACTAATCTTTTCTATGTATACTCTTTGAGGTTTGATAGATATTTAATATGTATATGATTCTGGAGAGATTCCATTATTTGGCCTCGTGAGGAATGAAGTGAGAAAGTTATTTGATATCGTTTTTAAATCATCAAAAAGATAAAGATTTAGAATGTCATTGGCTATAGTTTCTAAGGTGTTTTGGTATTGAGATTTCACTCAAGTGTATTTTATGGTGATTAAAAAAATAAATTTTGATTTTGCATGTTGACTTGTGTGACAGCTTTGAATTTGATATGAGAAAGTCTCTTTATTCATTAGCTTATATGGATAATTTAGCATACACCTCCTCTTATGAATGTGATGTGTGGCTGACTTGATAGTTTCTTGGCGGCGACCATATTTTCAGTCAACAAAGAGATTTTGTTTGCAAATTTGAGTTGCCTATTTTAAACGGTCGTTGGAAAATGAAAAACTTTCAAGTACTGTTAAACTGCTTGGTTTATTATGGAATAGAGAAAGGGACAGTTTAGAAATAAATTTTACACTTCTTGAATGATAAAGCAATAATTAATGAACATGATTCTTGCTTCTATTAATTGGTTTATATAATCGGATACCACTAGGAATTCTAATTAAAATGCCTACAAAATAGGGACCCAAGCGTATTTTTAAATGATTACAAATACTAATCAGATCATCACATGGGATAGTAAAAGATATATGGGAAAGAATAATAAAGATAAAGAATGGATAAAAATATGCACACGTAAAATCAGCAAGTGAGATATCTCCTAGTATATATCTACCAGGTAGATAAAACAATCCTGGGAGAAAACCGCTCTGCATTTTACTGACCTTATTCCTCAGGGTTTGTTGAATGCTCGTAAGAGAAATCAATTAAGAATTTTATCAAGACTGTCATTGTGTCATCTTTGAAGAGCAGTATCAGGTAATGACAAAAAACTTCCTGTATGAAACAATTGAAATTATCCTCAAAAAAGTATACCATTATGAAAATATTTCACCTCAACACTGTTAGGTTGGGTGTTCAGTGTATAATGGATGTATATCAAGACTTAACAACTGCATTTTGCCCTGTTGGTATTAATACTCTGCATTTATATACTGATTCTACTATAGTCTTAAATTGGTTGATAAAAAGATGCATAAAACATGATAAAATTGAAAGAAAGGGTAATATAATAAATAATTTACTGAATATTATTGTAGAATTATGTGAGAAAAACCCTGTTCATTTTTATCATATAGGTGGTAAAATAAATCCAGCTGACTGTGTTACACGTGCTATTTCAGCTAAGGTACTTAGTAGTAGTAATTATTTTTCAGGGCCTAACTTTGGTGATCTACCCCAAGAATATACTCTTGTGGTTCCTGGCAATTTATATAATACTGATATTTATTATGTTAAAATTTTGCCAAATATGTTGTTACAGAATTCCATAATTCTCATACTTGGCACACATCTTCTTTTAAAAAATTGATGGTAACAATAATGCATTTTATAGTTAGGACAATAATTTATTCATTAGTTGATGTAAAGAGCAACCCACCAGTAATACTATACAATATAAACAAAAACACACAACACATCTTCTCACTCTTCACGACATCACTAGCACATTATTCAGTATTTGTTAGATGCTTGTATGGATCGTATATCATTAGACGGCTAAGCTCAATCCATTAACAGACTGTTAATGTTATCACGATATTTTAAGAAATAACTTACCTCATCTCGCTCTGCAAGAGACACCATTGTAGCATCAGTTAAATATGTGTAGAACCGTAATAAGGCTTAATAGGAAGTTAAAAAGTAAATCTCGGGACACTTTGAATGAAAATTTTACATTAATGTCAATATTAATGTAAAAATTTTCATCTAACAAAAAATATAATAAGTTATGGAGCAACATAATTAAGTAAAAAGTTTGGAATTATAAATTATTGTCTGTTTCATTCGAACAAGAGATTATATTATATATACTTAAACATCTAGATTACACAAATAATACGACAAAGTGGGGCAATAAAAAAGATATATAAAATTTGCATAATGTGCAAAATGTATGAGAGTCATAATTGAATCAAAATTCTTTTAAGGATTACCGTATAAATCCATTGGAGGTTCCATTTAGAGAACTAGCATTGGATCATATTGGTCCATTTTTTAGTAAAAAATGATAATAAAGCAACTGTAAAAGTTTACATATTAATTTTGACATGTTTCTGGTCAAGAGCAGTTAACCTTATAGTATGTAATAGTGTTGATACTGAAGTCCTTTTTGAGAGCTTTTCAAATACATGTGTTTGAATGGGGTCAACCTCAGAAAATATTGAGTGATGAAGGTACATCCATAATTAGCTCTATGAAAATTATAAAAGAATTTCTGAAGGATGTTGAAGTTTTAAACTTTTTAAAGAAAGAAATATTAAAATATTAGAGTTTTCACCTTACCCATCTGGAGCTAGTTTTTTAGGAGGTACTGTAGAGTCTATGGTAAAGTTGGTATATATTATTTTATAGTTAATTTCTAAAAATATTCTACCTTATATCAATTTTATTTACTGGTCAAGGAGTGTAATATGCTTATTAATAAAAGGCAATTGATTTTAAAACTCTTTGAGAATCTGATGAAGAACCATTAGTCCTCAGTTATCACAATTACCAGAACTGATATGTTGAAAGGGATAAGATGTTATCCCTTAATTTAATAATAGCCTCACCATCTTCATATTAGTGAAGATGTAGAATCCTCTTGGTTACCATCTGAGAATAGATTAGAATTTTTGAATAAAAAGTATGAAAATTTTAGAAAGGTAAGAAAAAGATTAAATGAGCTATATTATAATGAATTTTTGCAGAACCTTAAAGAAATAAGCACAGATAAAAAGTTTAGGTATAAATTTAAAAAGCATGAGAAACTTGAAAAGGGTGATTTAGTTGCAATAAAGCAACCATTTTGTAAACCATACTTTTTTTTCTATGGGCATAATAGATGATGTTGAAATAAACTCTTTAGGAGAGACAGTTGCAGTGTGTGTTAAAAAGTCATCAGGGGAAAAGATAAGAAGACATGCAAGTGATATTGTAATGTTAATGAAAAATGCTATTGTTGAGGAAGAACTAAATAGTAAAGAAAATGATGACATTTCCTGGTAAAGGAGAAAGGAGGAGGAATGAGTCGGAGAAAATCAGCAACAAGATGTCAAGAAATTAATAAGCAGATATGTAAAAATAAAATTAAATGAAAATTTTGTGTATTCTGTGTATATTAGTGTTGGCAATGTTGCAAAATTGTAATTATTATGGTATGATTACTGTATAAAATCACCAGTAGTGCTACTGTATACTCCACATGACTTATTCATTTATTATCATAGATACATCAAAAAGTAATGCAATTATTACATTATTAATTATTTTATTATTATTATTATTATTATTATTATTATTATTATTATTATTATTATTATTATTATTATTATTATTATTATTATTTATTATTATTAATGTTAATATTTAATTCCAATATAATAAGATAAATTTTAAAAAAGAGGGGGCAATGTACAAAATATGTACTTGAATATTTAATGTAATTTACTTATGAAATAATTTAATTACGGTGAATTAACTATGGAATTCTAATTTTAGTTATAAATTGCATATTCTTCGGTTGTATGAACATATTAAATTTCCTGCCACTATATGAAACCTTAAGAAGCTTAAGGTTTAAATTGATTCGCTCGATCAAGCTCTCTGCCTCATTCAAGCTGCCTTTTTACGAGCTCTGCCTTTAAAGCTCTGCTATTTACCTATCACCAGATTTTTAAAGTGATTACCATCTTGACCCCCTTTACATTATTTGGTCAAGATTTGTGTTAATAATCTTCATATTTTTTATGTTATGATGGCGAAAATCTATCTACGAGGTCCATCCCAGTGTTGATGAAGGTTGAGTAAGAAACTCTGAACTCTGGAGGTCTGGGGCATTTGGTGAAGGCGGGCAAGAGAAATCCATCGGAAAAGATCGCAATGGAAAGATTCCAACCAGGTAAGAAATGCAATTAGTATTTTCATTTTTCATTTGTTGATCTAAACTTGAGATCTAGTTATTAAAATTAAATTTCAAACCTATTGGTTCATATATATACATAGTTTAGTTTTCTCAAAGCCCTCTTTTGGTTGTATTTTGTTATGAAAAGGCTGCAATTCTATTAATAAAACGGGCACAATAAATAGTAATTTACCTTATGCATAATTTTTAAATTATGTCTGCTTTGCCTAATGAGTTTTTGTTGTTCATTTGCACTTGCAGGCCAAAGGAATTGAACTTATGAAATCAATTATGGCTATCGATGATTAATTGAGTATGAATGGATTGGATAATGTCACCATAAGGAGTCTAATAAATATTCAATGTTTATGTAAAATAAGAACACGTGTCTTTAATCAATCCATTATGCCAAAGATTTTATTTTCTAAATACATTATTTTATTTTGTAACATCGAATTGAATAATAGATAATGGTTAGTTGTTAATAGATAAGCTGTTTATTTGTCTGGTTGTTATGTGTTACGTACGTTATATTCATAGCTTAGTTACAGAGGATAAAATTTATTACTATGTTTGTATTTAGCCGATAGGTATTATGGTACTTGGGTAGGTCATGGTAATTTTTTTGTTGATATTACATTTTTCTGTCTGAGATAATTTGACAACTTCCCCCCCCTGTATTCTGATTGCATTTATTATTGATTAGTATGTAGATAGGTTATGTCATATAAATTTTTGTTAGGTTTTCTTAATAAATTACTATGCTAATGTTATATAAATAAAGACTTAGCAACAACATAAAATGTTTTATAATAAATTTTTTATGTTGACTGTGAAAACAAAAAATGTATAGCTTATCTTCGAAACGAACCAAACAGAATATAGGTATTGGCGTAATGTTTTCTAAAAGTGGGAGGAGTTTGAAAAATTTCTCGACCTGTATCTGATAACTCTAGTGAAACAGGAACCACATTAGCTTCGTACCTGTTCGTTCTGTATGCATGTTAGTTACTTTAACTATTGTTAAGTCTGGAACTTTGTTATTGTTAGAGTTTTTCGAGCGTAAGGTATGCTAGGTTTGTCTATAGTGGCGGTTATATTCCTAGTTGCGGCTATGATATGTTAGCTTTTGATGTGAAAAACTTTATTAACGCGTCATGCCATATTTGTTGGCCAGAATGATAATTAGGTTAGGTTATGGTAAATATTTGTTACCATGTTACTTATTAATGTAAAAATAATGATATGTTTGAGAAATTAAGGTTAAAGTTGACATTTTGTATTGCATTCAATGGGCAACTGTTACATATTTGATGCTATATCTTGAGAAATAATTGTTAGACTTACAAAATTTTGGCACAAAATAGATTGAAGGTAGAGCTATTCAATGGTGGTGAAAGTCTGATTTGTACAAAAAAAACTTACCCAACACGTGGATTCAACAGTTAGTTTATTACCCATTGAATGTTAAATGTTTAACTATGTTATCGAGTGTTTTACTTATTATTTAAGATATCGTCTGGTGAGGTAGTGTGATAGAGGTGCGGTCTATTAGAGATACATGCTTGAGCACAGTATGCATAGGTTACGTTTTTGTATGATAATGTTAGTTACTTATTCACTGGTGGTAGTGTGGAAATTTGTTTAACGTTAAAGTTTATTCGTGTTTAAGGTGTTTTAGGTTTGTGTGTACTTTAATCTATCAGTTCAGAGATGCTAATGTTGCTTTATTAAGGTGGAAGCTTTGTCCGTTTAAGCGTATCTGTTGATCATGTATAGATAATTTGAAGCACCCTGTAATGATTAGATTTTTACATTGATTAGTATGATGATAAGGTTGTTAGGTTGTTGTTGTAACATTATATTACAGTTCAGAAGATGCTATGTTAGCTTATTAAGTGGAAAGCTTTGGGTCAGCGTTAGCGTATCTGTCTGATTCAATGTATAAGATATTTGACAACCTGTATAGATCAGCATTTATTACATGTGATTGATTATAAGATAAGAAATAGAAGACTTATGTAAATGATAAATTTTTGTTAGGTTTTCTTAAAAAATTACTATGCTAATGGTTTAAACTAAAGAATTAGCAAAAACATAAATGTTATTTAATAAAATTTGTTATGTTGACGTGTGACAACACGAATAAATGGTATTGTGCTTAATGTTCGAAAAAAATAGAATCACAAGATCATAATAGTATTGCTTAATGTTCTCGAACTACGAGGAGTCTTGAACAATTTCTGACCTTGTATTAATAACATCTATGACAGAAAATCAGATACAAAGTGGAAAACGAATTGGTCGTAAGGCGGGGTTATGAAAATATACACAATTACGAAGAACATGAATCGACTGTAAAACCTGATAGTGAAATAATGCACGACAAACGATTAGATATAGGGTTGTAATGGTAATTCAAAAAATAAAACAGAAATTTTGAAGTAAATATGTTCGTAAATCGCCGACATATCCTCGTTTTTTCTTTACTGATCTGGTCGAAAGATAAGAATTCATTCCAATTTTGGAGTCTATTTATAACACCACGATTTTCGTCAGTAAGAACATTTTTCACTGTGCTGGTATGATGAACTCTCATTCTGTTCCTGAGCATGTTAGTGATATCTTTACGAGGACCTTCGTAATACCCAACGATGTGGCATTTATATTTTTTCGTAAAACGAATGGAGAGCGATATATTACCTGTATTCCATTCGGAGGTGCAAATAATAGACCTTTATTCATTTCGGTTGAAGAATTCATCAAGATTATCGATACCACGGAAGCTTGGATAAAGGCTAAGTATGTGTAATCTGATGGATCGCCTCCTGGTGAAATATCTATCAGAGGTTACAGTGTGAGAGGTTATAATAGAATAGAAGTTGTTTTCACACGCATCTTTGATATGATTAGTATTAGATGTACGAACGTATTGGAAACCCATGCGATGCTGTCATTCGCGCGTATGTGTATAGGTTTCACTGTTCATCATTTGAAAATATTACAGCTTTGGTTAAAAATGAAACCGAATTACGTCTCATCTTAAAGTGTCGAAACTCGAGGACTAATTCATTATAGCTCAAGTGATAATCTATAGATATTTTTAATTGAAAAATGTGGTTTACGTATAATGCGAGATATCAGGAGATGGCGTTATCAACTATCAGCTGGATACGTTTCTTTCTCTCTGGAACGAGAGGAATACGTGCTAGTGAACCTGTGTATGCGAAGAATGATTAGGTTAGGCTGTAAGCGGGTAATTATACTTTACATCCTTTCAAAGGGTGTTGAATCTCTGGAAAATATATAGAACTATGCTCATTTATGGGGCAGATTCGATCCTGAGAGTAATTTGTATAAAATAGAAAAAATATGTTTTTATGTAAATTTATTTAATGATCTTTTATTGAAAATTATACTGTTAATAAAAATGAAACTTGCTTTATTCCCACCCATGTAAACTTTATTGATTAGATGCTGTGATGCATGTTTATACGATAGGGTGTTTGTGTGTTAAGTTGTTATGTTTCGTAGGTTTAACTTTAACATGTGGTAAAATTATGATTATGTCAGCTGTTATCTGATAGATAACATTAGATTAAATGCTATGGAATGGTTAAGGAATAATGGGATGGGGTGGTTTTTGATTTACTGATTTTACTGTTTTAGTGTATGTAAAGAATGTAATTTTTCTTTTCTGATAAAAAAGAATATAATTTTTAGTTAAAAGCAAATTTTTAAGAAATAAATTAAAAATTAAAGTTTTTTTAAAATGGAATGATTTAAGAAATAAAATTAAAAGGTAAAAGTTCATTTTTTAAAAATAAAATTTTTTAAGAAATGAATTTTAAATTAAATAAAAGTTTTTTGGTAAGTATAAAAGTAAATTCGTGAGACTTTAATACGTGAATAAAAGAAATGAAACTTAAAAATAATAAAAGATTTTAAAAACTAAAAGTTTTAAAGAATGAAATTAAAAAAATTTGAAAAAATAATAATAAATAAATCAGTGTCAAGTATGATTTATTAAAGAAATTTACATCAGTTTCGGCGCCTGTTCGTTCTTGTATTTGCAATTGTTAGTTATTAATGTTGTATAAGTAAGGAATTTGTTATGTTAGGCGTTTATTCGAGGGTAAGGTATGCTAGGTTTTTTCATTGTGCGTTATATTCTTCAGTTGAGCTATGTTGGGCTTTATTGATGTGAAACTTTGTTACGTTAGTATATATTCCATATGATCTACTATGAATTACAACAAGAGTATGACTAAAAATATTGTTAATATTACTATGTTAATGTAAAAATATCCATGATATGTTAGAAAAAGTGTGAGTGGGTGTTGTTAGGATTTGTCGTCTGTACATTATACACTATACTCTTAGTTCTGATTATGACGCGTTAGCATTATTGATGTGAAACTTTGTTATGTTAAGATATATTCATTAATAGTATGATAATTTAGCAAGGTTATGATAAATTTTGTAAATATTACTATGTTATAGTAAAATAATTCAGGGTTGGGGTAGGGAGGGGTGAGGGGTGGGTAATTGATTTATGATGTACGCAGGTTTAAGGGTGGTTAAAAAATACAATTACTTAAGTTGATAATATGAAATAGGTAAATTTTAGTAAAACAACTGTTTAAAAGGATATAAAAAAAAATAAATGAAAGTTTTGTGTTATTTTACAAAATATGACATAATCAATAGATAATAGATCAATAAATAGATCATAGATGGGGAGGGTGGCGAGGCTGGGGAGGCTGGGGAGGCTGGGGAGGCTGGGGAGGCTGGGGAGGCTGTGGAGGCTCTGGGGGCTGGTTTCTCGGGGGGCTGGTTTGATTTATATAAAACGTATTTTTTTAAGTTATAAACTTAAAAAGAATAAAAAAATGTTTAATTTTAAAAAAAAAAAATTAAAATTTTATATTTTTTTAAATTTTTTTTTTAATTTTTTTTTTAAATTTTTTAAATTTTTTTATTTATTTTTTTTTTTTTTTGATTTACATCTAATTCGAGTTCATACCTATTATAAACATAATATTTTTGAATACTAAATAAGGATTAGACGACATCTTCAATTCGGGTCACCGCACGAGGCCAGACTCCGGTGGAGCTGCAAACTCCTACTCCTTGATCAGACTCTTTCTCCATCTTTCCTTACTTATTATCGTTCTCTTCTTCCTTCATCCTTCGTCCTCTGTTTTGCACTCATGTGCTTTTTTTCAGTCGGTACCCCCGCCGTGGGGGGCCCTAGACACCCAATACGGACTTATAACCCTCATATTCGAGCTCTACTGTCTCCATAACCTGTATAAGTACACCAACACTGTTGTTATGCGATGTTTATTAACTTGGCACGGAGTTTTTCCGCTTTTCGTCGCAAATCTCATCTTCCCAAACACATTTTCTTTCTAAAAAATTTTTTTTTTAACTCCCATATCACGCACTATTTAGCTCCAATACGAACATGTCTTTTTTAGGGGGGTTGGGTCCCCCCTTCGAGATCCTGGGGACGTAACCTCGTCTACGACGAGGATTACCCCTCACCATCTAACCTCCAAATTTTGCCCGATACGATTAATCTAACCATATAGATATATATCGGAGCCAGAGGCTGAGCGGAGCCGGAACAAAAATCTTTCACACTATATATATATATTTAAATATTTATAAATTCCTAATTATATTAAGAATTATATATTTCTATATATATAGATAATATATATATATATTATATATATATATATAATGATATAGAGAGTCAGAAGCTAGGTGGGGGGTGCGTTGGCGGTGAGGTGCGGTGCGGAGTCGCAGGTTGTGCTGGAGGCGGAGATGGAACCGAGGGTTGAGCTGAAGGAGACTCAGAAGGAGACACAGAAGGGCTTAAAAAACAACTCAGAAGTGATCCCCTTTGGGGATCACTTCTTCGACGTAATAATAATAATAATAATAATAATAATAATAATAATAATAATAATAATAATAATAATAATAATAATAATAATAATAATAATAATAATAATAATAATAATAATAATAATAATAATAATAATAATAATAATAATAATAATAATAAATAAATAATAATAGCAGTAGTCGGATCAGTCATTCGAACAGGTGTTCGATTGGCCCGATCTTGCCCTTAGGCCTAATCTCCACTCGCACGGAAGTGTCAAAAGGGGCGTAAGCGACATATTTTGCGTTCGCTTTTGGGGGGAGGTACCCCTTATATACATCCTAGAGACTTGAAAAATTCGGCGTGTGATCAGTTTAATACCTACATAGAACATATACTAAGTTTTAAAGCGATATCTCTAATAGTTTTCGAGAAATCGCATGCCACGGTCAAAAGCGGTGAATACTACTATTACAAACATTTTTATTTAAAATTTCATCACAAAATTCACTATCCTAGTAACATTTCTTGAAGTACTTTTCAAGTTCCTATGAAGAATCAAATAACGATATATATATATATATTATATTCTATTATACTATTATTTATTATATTATATATTATATATATATATATTATATATATAATATACAAATTATAATATATAATATATATATTATATATATATATATATATATATATATAAACTTTTTTAGAAGATAAATGTTAGCACAAGACCCCAAGAATTAGTATTATAGATATTATATTATCTAATTAGTAACTAAGAGATAATATATTACTTAAATACTTTACTTAAGATGGTCCTGTCATGCCATTACTATCAATAACCTGTAACAATAGCAATACCATTTACATTTACAAGTTTCCCCAATTAGGCAATGACATTATCCAAAATGGGAATTGAAATGTCTGTTACCAAATTATATGTTTAATTTGTAAATTTTATACCTATTTATTAATTTATTTGTCAAATAATACAGAAATGATATTGCAGAACACAAATTAAATTGTTGATCATTTTATTTTTTTCTTCAAAAATAGAAATTTTAAAAAAGCCCAATAAAACCCCCCTAAAAAAGCCCAATAAAACCCAAAAAGCTAAATAAAACAAAAAAGCCAACTAGGCTGGTTTTTTGTGGTCCGACCCCGGGTTTCTTCCAACCCTGATTTAAAAGGATATATATGTATTTAATTACTTAATTGCTCAGAAATGTTTATCGACTCCTTTCTTCCGTTTTTTATTATTAATTTTATTTATTTAATAATTATGTATATAATTAATTACTCATTCAATTAATTAAGATTTAACCAATCAAAAAATATAAAATGAAAATATCATAAAAATAAGCATTATAACAAACTGAAATGAGATTGAAGTGATGATTAGGTCTTTTAAAAATAAAATTATTTAATGGGTTATTAACCCAGAAATACCTTTTATAGATTATAGGAAATGCCCCATTGTTAATACCTACATTTATTACAATTTCTACAATAATAACTGTTTGAAAACAATTAGTTATTCTTCATTAAAAATTATATATTATGTGAAAAATTATACAAATATTTTTACGAATTTAAAACAAATTAAAAAGTATAAAAGAGTTTCGAATTATATGGGTAACTGTTTTGTTTCTAATTTAAATGATAAATTTCATTAAATTCAATTTTATTTACTATAACCGTTTTTGTTTTGTTACTAAAGAAATAACTTAAAAATATTTAATTGAAAAATTTAAATCATTGAATTATTTTTTTTTTTAATGATATCGAATTTCGATTTCTAATAATAATAATAATAATAATAATAATAATAATAATAATATAATAATTAAATAATAATAATAATAATAATTTAATAATATAATAATAATACTAATAATCATCATCATATAATTATCGTATTAGATAATATTAAATAATAATAAGATAATATAATAATTAATCATAAAAACTCATGAAAACAGATTGATTAACTTATAAATAATAAAATAATAATAATAATAATAATAATAATAATAATAATAATAATAATAATAATAATAATAATAATAATAATAATAATAAAAATAATAATAATAATAATAATAATAATAATAATAATAATAATAATAATAATAATAATAATAATAATAATAATAATAATAATAATAATAATAATAATAATAATAATAATAATATAATAATAATAATAATAATAATAATAATCAATAATAATAATAATAAATAATAAATAATAATAATTAATAATAATAATAATAAATAATAATAAATAACAATCAATAACTATTAATTTACAGATATTCATGGGCTTAAATTAATTTGGTATTATTCTGCACGCAAATTTGCTGAAGAGAAGAATGCGAAATTTAAATTTTAAGATCCGGAAATTAAAAAAATACATTAGGTTACACTGAAAAAAATGGTAATAAAATAACCTAAAATCGGTTTTAACGTAACTATACTGTGTGTTTGCAGGTTTATTTGAATTATTAAATAGTTTTTCTGCATTTAACTATAGTCTTTAACAATTGTTATATTAATTTTGTGGTAATTTAAACTAAATTAGTTTTAACGGAACGGTATAGTCTAAGTTAACTATTTTAATAATCTTTTTAATATGACTTAGCTCCTAGGGCCAGGCTACTACTATATATTAAAGCTTGTTTTACAGATAATTTTTCTTTCTTAAGGCTTAGTGAATATTTAGGTAAACTGTAGTTGGTAAAATAATTGGTAGCAAAAGTTGTGGAACTACTTTTAGGCCCTACCTTAATAAAAAAAAAAAAAAATAAAAAAAAAAAAAAAAAAAAAAAAATTAATTGTATTTAAAAAGATATTAGTTTATTTCTTTTTAGGCTTTACCGATATTTAACTGTAGTTGGTAAATTGTAGGTACAAAGACATATTGTAAAGTTTGAATAATAAATTTAAAGAAACTATAAACTTAACTGGAGGTTGAAAAAAAATACAAAAACCTTGGGTGGGGCAAAGAAACTTTGGTGATGAGAGTGAATATGTGAATACTGCCGTGCTTGTGTTGGTGCAGAGAATGAGTTGCTAAAAACCTATAGATTGCAAGAATGAGTGAAGATATGAATGAATTGAAAGAAGTTGTATTTGAAGTTGAGAAGGAGGGAAGTGTTATAGGAAAACAGTTAGTAGGGATGTCGAGGCGAGGAGGGAGCGGGATATAGGGGTAGACAGGAATATGATTCACCTAGGCAGGAGGATGAGGGGGAAAAGGATAAAGTCGTCTGAAAAATAAGGTTGCAGATAATATAGAGTTAGTATGGAAATATAAGGAAATAATAGTTTAAAGATTGAGGTCTCGAAAGTCAATCAGCTGTGACCATCATAACAGGTTGACAAGTCTCCAGAATGGGGAGGGAATCAGAGAGTGCAATAGTGAATGTTGGTTTCTAAAAGGGAAACTGATAAATTGCTAATTGAGAACTCTCTGATAAGATACTAGATAGGATTTTCAAAGTAAGTAATAAAAAGAAACGTTGAAGAGTTGTTATCAGGTGCCAGAGTGAGTGATATCGTGGATAGGAATAGATAGAGAGATTGATTCAAATGTTGATTCAGATGTGAATTGTGCATGTGGGTACAACTGATATAGGAATAGAAGGTCAGAAGATTATAATAGCAGATTAAAGGAGATTGATTTAGAAGATGAAAGCTAGTGGAAAGAAGGTGCATGATTTCTGGAATTTTATCCTAGTTTAGGTGCAGGTCAGGAATGGGGGGAGTAGAGCTTTAGGTGTAAAATGAAAGGGTTAGGAAATTCTGTTTTTCAGAAAATATTAGGTTTTTTGGATTTGTGGAAAGAATTTATGGATAAAGATTCTTTTTGCAGCAGATGGATTTCACTTGAGTCGTAAAGGTGTTGGGTTTTTCTTTTCAAACCAGTTTGGAGACTTGTTTTAGCTAAAACAAATCACCTAATAAGGATTACAAGTGGGGGTGTGGCTAAATTTCATGGATAAGAATATCGGCATGGTAAGGTAATAGTGTGATATAATAGATTAGTGTTACGGCTCAAAAATAAGGATGATACGCAATAAAAAATAACGCAGCATTTCGAATATAAAAAATGCTTTTACACAATGCTCAATACAAGCTTAGAAATAAATAAAGATGAGCTGATTTAGTTAATACATATATAGACAAATCTTCGACATTATTATCTGCATTACTGAAGCATGGGTTCATGAAGAATTATATGGAGACTCCGTTAGGAATATGAAATAGACGAGCTATTCACTTTATTTATACCTATAAGCGTGAGAGGAAAAAAGGGTGGGGGTGTGGCGCTTTATATTAAAAAGCATATTCAGATCATGTATATATGACATGACTTTAAAACTAATATGATATAAGGGGCGGGGGGGGTGAATCGGTATGGTAGACACTTTAATAATCAGCTATAAATATAGATTCAAAAATCCTAACCAATCATATAATGAAATAAGCAAACAAATTAAGCCAAAATCAGGCTTTTATAGACGACGATTTCCTGGCTCAGAGTAAGATTATAACGTGGAAAATTAGAAATAAAAGAATTGGAGACAAAGCAATGCCACAGTAAAAGAAAAAGGTATAGTCATAATGGGTGATATTTAATTTTCTGCCATAAATTGGGATTTCTTGTCTAATACGGACCATAGTAGTATATCATACAGATAATTAATAATAAAATTGTTATAATGAATAACTTTAGGATTCAACTGGATACATCAAACGTCAACAACAGACTGAAAAAAAACAGATATTTAAGCCACATTAATATTAACTAATCAACGAAAAAATGTATGGTGCGAGATTGAAGGCTTCAGCGTATCACGGAGAATATTAGGAACTAATGTGAATAATAATAATTGATTTAATATGAATGTGATAATTCGTGGGCCCAAAATATATGCATTCAGTATACAGTAGGAAAGGCCAATCATAAGATATTTTCGAAAATGGTGGAATTCTTTACACAAATATACCAGAGCAAAATGCTATAGTATAATTGACATGGGATAAGAAGAAGTATTAAAGTACAAACTGTTTTATCATGTGGGAAAATTTTAAGACAAAATTTTAATGAATATTCACGTCAGTATTGTTTTTCAAAGATAACAAACTTAGGGTGGAAAGGAAGAGAAAAACTTGTTTGGATAGAGAAATAAAGAGAGATAATAGTAGATAAAAATTAAATAATGCAAAAGCGTAGATGTTTTAAATATTCAAGGGTAGTAATAGAGAAGATGATTTAGAAAATTATAGAGCTAAATAGTATGCTTAAAACATTTACAGTCAAATAAGAGAAGAAGCAAAAGAGTAGAGGCAGAAATTAATTTAGGACCTTAAGAAGTTTTTTAGCCAGAGAGTAAGATTTATTTAGCTTTTAATATTAATTTTAACATTATTATTATAGGGCAATTGGTCAATTAAAATTGATGAAAATTTAAGTGTGTTCATATAAGGAGGGAATGGGTATTATGAGTTTAAATTTAGATGCTAGTGAGTTTAACAGAGAAAATGTGTGACTGTCGAATAGCAAGAGGAGAAGATGCTTTTTCAAGTTAACTAAGTATGCATACACTATAAAATGATTGAATTTACCGTATATAGATCATGCA
Organism: Trachelipus rathkii; assembly: GCA_015478945.1. NCBI lineage: Eukaryota > Metazoa > Arthropoda > Malacostraca > Isopoda > Trachelipodidae > Trachelipus > Trachelipus rathkii. The sequence goes on along the minus strand of JABUQX010011932.1, from coordinate 15,659 downwards.
ACAGAACCGTTGTAATGAACTTATATGATAACATATTTAGAATACACAAAGAGTATCGCTTGGCAAGGGCCATGATGGGAATTATAATAGGTACACAAAGAAATTCCCATGCAAGCGAAGAGAGGATCGTATAATAATAAACAGTATAAGGCAATCACAAAAATATCAAAACATAAGAGCTGATAATTTAAGAATAATATTAGCGAAATTAATTAAACATGTCTCGGCTTGAAGGTAAATAAACCAACACATCAACACAAATACCACTGTACAAAAAACATTTATGTATGATGCCTCATTATAAATAAGAAAGAGTAGCTAAGGAAGTATTAGGAGAAAATTACAATAGGTACCAAGATGGTCAGATTAACAATACCCTCTGGTTGTAAAATAGATTATAGAAAGAAAAAAAACAAAAAAAAATCTCATATTAATCATGAACTAAATAAGAAAGAGAATATATAGGCGAAAAAAATATTTAGAAGATAACAAGGTATTTATGACTCCCTGCATCATTTTTTCAGAAAGGGTAGGTCATGTCAGACAAACCTTTTAGAATTTAATGGAATACATTACTGACTTAGCAATTGAGAGGAGATCCAGTTGATATTGTATATTTCGACTTTAGTAAAGCTTTTGATTAAGGTTCAAGCATAAAGGCTGATGAAAAAAGTTATTTGCAAATGTGGTATAGGTGGAGTAGGGTACATGGTTGGATTAAAGAGTCGGTTGCGAAAATGAACCAGTTGTGTAAACTAATATGGGAATAAATAATCATGGAATATGATGAGAGTGGTGTCACAGGGTTCAGTGCTGGTGTTCCTCATATCCTCATATATATAAATGATTTAGATCAGTGACTTAAATGTCAGGTTTCTAAGTTTGCAGATGATACTACAAAGTGGCCACCTCAGTTAGGATAGTGAGAAAGGATGCATAAAGATTTCAAATGAATCTTGGGTAACCTTCTTGGGTGGGAGATAACGTGGCAGCAAACAAAAATAGAATTTTAATAGTAAAAAGTGTAAGGTTCTTCACCTAGGTTACTCAAATAAAAGTTTTACACACTGATAACAAATTAGGCTTGAGTCTGATGGACCAAGAAAAGATTTAGGTGTGATTATAAGCAGTAATTTGAATGTAGCTAATCAGTGTTAGTGTTTGGAAACTAGAAATAAAGCTAATAAGATGCTGGGATAATAATCGCAATGTTGTTTACAAGAGGAGGAAGTATAATAACTAGGTATATACTTGTTAAGGAACATCAATAGTAATGAGGTATATGTGGGCAAAAGTTTTGGGCCCCTAATATTATAAACAAAGACTTAGATTGATCAGAGAGAAGTTAAAGTACAGCCAGACAAAGGATGAATTTCATAGGATCTTGATGCGGTCAGAGACTATGATGGAGATAGAGGCTGAACGGAGTATGGATGTTTCTGTGAAAGGCGTTTCTAGAGGGGAATGATACAAGTCTACAAAATATTTACATCTATCATGATATATTAAAGAGAACCAATAACATTTTTTCATAGTAGAAATGGACAAGGTGCCAGGGGGCATAATAAGAATTAAGAAGAAAGCATGCTCTTGATATAAGAAAGCATGCATTCACTAATAGGGTTGTAATTTTTGGAATGGTTTGGCAGAGGAGGTTGTTGAGTGTGATCAATTGAACTATTAAGAAGGGTTACGAGATTATCGATTTAATTGGAATAGGTTGGGTATACATTAATATATTGACGAAGCGCACAATTGGCAGTTTTAGGTTATAGTAGTTTATTATGTTAGAATGGGCATGTGTGACGCATAATTAGTTCATTAATGCATGTGGATGTTTGGTATCATATATTTAGATATATATATCATTAGTTTTGACTAAGCCAAATTGGTGGATTTGTAGTTACAACAATTTGACAAGCCCTAGGGTGCTTCGTGGATTAGCATGAGCATGTTTATTTAGTGGGTTGACTGGGACAGTCTCGATAGGCCCATGTGGCTTCCTACTGTTCTATATTCTTTAATGTAAACGATTTTAACATAAAGAAAACCAAAATATTTCCTATGAATATCAGGACTGCCATTTTAAAATTAGTCAAAATTTTAAAATTTCAGTAATTGCTATTATTAAAGTTATCATATAATATTTAAAAATATAAATGTTTTTTTTTTTAAATTTGTTTTATTTTACAATGCTTATTACAGAATAATAAAAATCTAAGTAAACCATTAAAATACTTTTTATAAACCAGATTACAAAATTTTCTTAACAATCATAAGTAAAATTTCTATTATAAATAACTCATTTATAAATAAAACAAATAGAATTTAATATTAATATAATATAATAATATAATATATAAATAGTAAATAACGATTAATGGTATAAAAAAATTTTATTGTAATAAATTTTTTTCTAATATTTAACGGTAACTAAAGAAAAAAGAAAAAATGTTTTTTATATTCCTTCTTTTTGTATTGGTTGGCGTTAGGTATTAGATAAAGATTTATTAATTAATTTTTTTTCATCTTTTTAAATCAGTTTTTAGAACTTTATTTCTTAAAGTAATATTACTCCAGCATTCAACTGATACCTAATTATTCAGTATTTTTTATAACTAGTAAATTATTTACCAAAAAGAGTTTATAATAAAATCAATTATCATTGTTCACATTTTAAATAAAAATAATTTGCAAATCATTGAGAAAGTAAAAAAAAAAAGATAAATCTAAGCAAATTTTCTTTTATTTAGATATTATATATATATAATATATAATATATATATATATCTTACCTAGTTATACAAAAAATAGAAAAAATAATGATATATATATATTATACTAATATTAATTTTTTTCTATTTTCTAAATAAGAAAAAAAAAAAAAAAAAAAATATATATAAATATTTTTTTATATATATATAATATATATATATATATATATATATATATATATATATATATATATATATATATATATATATATATATATATATATATATATATATATATATATATAATATATTTTTATTTTTTGTATATATATATATAATTATATATATATAATATATATAAATTATATATATATAGTAATATTTCTTGACCTCTTATTACTAATTACGACTAGAAGGACAATGAAGTCGATCTTCCAGCAAATCTTTATTTTGCCCCAACGGGGGACTTCTAGACACTATTAACACTCAATCCAACAAAATACCAAACAAGGTTCCAAACACCTAAAGGGTAATAAATATTTGGTAATAACAAGACATAATAAAATATAACTGATAGTGTTAGTAAAATAATTGTTAGTTAAATACATATTTGTGTGAATTGCATGTGGTTGCATGGTTAGCATTAATAAACATCAAATAATACTCGGAGACATATTTTATATGATGGCTTATTCCATCTAAATTATATAATTATCATGTTTCAGCTTTTCAATGCTTTATTTCATATATTTAATAATTGCATAAATTTTGATTAGAAAGATACATGGAAAATACATTGAAAAAGAGTAGTAATACTTTACGTACCTCTTAAAGGTTAATTACAAATGCCATAGGCCATAGTTACCAAAGGTTTTAGCTTCGCTTCAATTGTGAAGTTGATTCGTTTACTTAAAATCTAAATGTTTAGATTTATAATGTTTGTATTTCTGCAATATTACAACGATAAACATATCGGCCCAATATAATTTGTAAAGAATTAAAGTCTCTTTTAGATATGAAATACATATATATATAAATAATATATTTTATTTATATATATAATATATATATATATATATATATATATATATATATATATATATATATATATATATATATATATATATAATATATATATATATATATATATGGGTGAGTGGTGATCGATTGATTCACCATTATTATTTCCAAGCCAGGTAAACCGGAGCAAGCACACAAAGAATAATTAGTATATATATATATATATATATATATATATATATATATATATATAATATATATATATATATATATATATATATATATATATATATATATATATATATATATATATCGAAGGAAAAAGGTTTAGAGATCCATATTCTCACACAATCGCTTCACTTTTCACTTTTAAGATCTCTACAGTTTACCGAGCCAGAAGGTACTGAGGCGCGTTCTCAGGCTTGCAATTGAGTCAACCTCTCAATGCAAGCATTACAAGGTCGGACAGGATTCTTTTGCGTTGTATTTGCAGGCAAAAGGAAGGTGGGAATCTTTGTTTCTAAGCGACGTATTCGATCGATTTTGATTTCAAATAGAACGTTTATGAACGTATTTTAGATTCAAATGGAACGTTTATAAACGTATTTTAAATCTGATTTAAATGATGGAATCTAATTAAAGGATGGAATACATTACGAATTAAGTACTATGATGTACTACAAAGGTCCCCTCCCCGGGAAAATCATTACTTAAGGATTGATTTTTCAATTCGAATAAGTCGCTTGATTTTCAGAGGAAGTAATAGCTCGAGTGTTAGGAAGAGGCATAGGGGGTCTTGGAAGTAAAGACAAACGTTGGACAGGAGTTGGGGAGCTGGGTCTGGATCTTATCTGAACCAGGTTGTTTAAAGGGGCATCTTCAGGTGCTAGTTGGATACGTACATTAGATGTTGGGATGGCCTGAAGTGGGATGCTTTCAGTTTGAATGGGTACTTTGGGTAGGCACATATTGCAAAGAGATACTCTTTTAGTCCAAACGAAATATGCAATGACAAGAACTACGAGGAAAAAGATCGTGCCAGAAGTTCCTCCTCCAATGTAAGGAATGAATTTTATTTGGGGAAAATACGGTGTAAATGGGTGCATTGTTTGATTTAATTGATCTAGTCTTTGATTCCAATGAATTTCTTTTAAAGTTTGAAACTTAGGGAACAAAACAGAAGAAATGTTAGGTAAAGCAACGTGAGATAAGAAGTTGAATAAGACGTGATCAGAATAAGAAATTAAGGAAGAAAGAGTAATTTTTTCTCTAGGTGGATAGGATTCTTAAACTGAAACTTTGAAGAGATGAAAGCACATCCGTGAGGAATAGTAAAGACATAGTCATAGACATGCTGGATAGAATTGGGTTTCTCACATGCAATCGAAGCCCTAGTTTTTTCTGAGAAAGAAATAAGGGTGAAGTGTCCTAAAGCGACAGTATAGGGTTCTATAGATTTATATTCTGCAATAGGGCAGTGTGAAAAATCGTTAGTGAAATTCAAGATTAAAGACAGTAAACAAGATTGATCATCAATGGAAGCAAACACTTGGGACTGGGGACAAACTGCTAATTGGCCTAAATGTCTACAAAGATCATGGGCTGAATCTTTGAGGTAAGTGTATTTCCGGTTACCGTAATTCACAAAGAAGTAATTATTGGGGTCGTTGTACATGACTCGAACTAGTGATTTATTTAAAGGAAGGTGGGTAGGAAAAGGTATTAGTTTATATGAAACGAACTTCTCTATTGAAATAAAAGGGATTAAAGTTATTAGTTCGTATGGGCTAGCGTCAGATTGGATAGTCCAAGAGTAGGTTAGAAAGGTTTGATATGTTTTTGTTTTCTAGAGGAATGACTGTGTGTAGTTTAGTTTCTTTGTTCATTTCTAGTACAAAAGGTAATAGGAAGATGGGAGAAAAAAGTTGTGAGTTGGTTATTTTGTTTTTTGCTAGTTGGAGTGAATTTATCACCAATTGGTGGATTTGATGTATGTTCTGGACAGTTTGCTCGATTAAATTTATTAACGCTCTGATACTTCCCAACTGATTTATTATATTGTGAGTAGCACTTAGACTATTTTGAAATTCAATTAATTTTTGTAAGCTATCTCTAAAGTTTTATTCAAAGTACGAGCTATTCGATTTTCAACTGTTCTTTTAAATTCTGCTAATCAATAAGTTTGACGGTAGAAGCATAATTAACCTAGATGCTTACTTCTTTCGAAGCAGTTTACCTGTTCTGTCTGTAGCCGCTACCAAAAAGAATTTTGAGGACATCTCCTCAAAATTCAAAAGCTGCCTCGCTTCTTTTTTGACGTGCTGAGATCAGGCAGTTCATACTTCGTTTAGTTTTGGGCTAACACTTTTATCGAATTGGTCATAAAGCTTGAATTTCCATTCGCTGAGCCTTGTGTGGCTTGAAACGTTAGAAAACATGATTTCGAAACGATGCGTAGAAATGATTCTTTGACGTTGGTTACCAGTTTAGTCGTCTTGATGATAGTTTCTTTAATGTCTGGAGGACATTCTAAGGAGATAACTAGATCGAGGTATCCTTCTATGAAGTTGACTTCTCCTGTACGATATAGAACTAAACCAGGTAGAATCTTTGTTTCTTCTTTTTCATTTATGAGATTGCTGTAGCCTGTTGATACGATGAGGAGTAGCAACAAAGCTGGTATTCCAAAATTCATTTCTGAAATATTTATACTTTATACTTTTCTTGTTATGTTGAATTCTAAGGTCGCCTAATTATGTTTAATAATTGTTTTAAAATTAATTTGTTAATTAATTACCTAACCTAACTAGTTTCTTAACTATAATCGAGTTAGTAGAATTAAAATCTAAATGTAAGAGTTCTTTAAACTTAACTTTATATACTATTTAGTACTTAGTTGCTTACTTACTAATTTAGCTTTTTATTAGTTGTTTAATTACTAATTTAGTTCTTATATTACTTACTTACTTACTTTTTACTTATTTTTTTGTTTTCTTAATAGAAAAGTTTTTTGGGTTTTCTATTTTGTATTTTTATTTTTTGTATTAAAAATCGCTGTCCCCCCCCTTATTCTGAGAGTGAAACATATTTTTAAAAGGTTTCTTTATATATAAAAAATGAGTAAAAACTAGTGTTGAATTAATCTATTTTAAGATCTATTGAAGTTACATCTAAATTCTAAGATTAAAGTTCTTATGAATGTGTATTAATCCCGACTAATTTTCTTAAAAAATCTAGGAATATATACTAATCCAAGCTAATTTTCTTAAAATTATGACGATCGTCGATTAATCCAGTCTAATATTTTTCCTTAATCCATTAAGTGTTTCTTAACTACTTAAAAAAATTTTTTTTAAATACAGACGCAAAGCGAAATGTACTTTTATCCTACTCTTAAAATTAAAAGTATCCTTCTTAGACTAGCAGAATAAGAAGAATTCATCCTACAAACTAAAAGAATTTTCTCTTAAATCTAGGAATATACAAAGTATCTACAAAATTGGGATGAACTAGTAACCAGGAGGCAAATACCAAGTCTTTCCTCCACGGACTGTGGTGTTCAAATCCAATTCGACAGGTGGAGGCTGGACAGGAGTCTTCGCTGTAGTCTCCGTGTTGTCACTTGCCTCGGGCTGTTGCTGTAAAGCTTGTTCCTTTACCGTTCGTTTACTCTTGTAACTCGGGTGCTAGAATCTCTGGGGACCAGTGCACAGATTATGGGCGGCCAGTAAGACGGCGTCTTGTTTCTGTTAGCTGCCGGATGAATTCCTTAGGAGATGCATACTACTACGAGCCGGAAATGGGGAAAACGGCCATCTTCACTGGGGAAACTTGGAATTTCACTGGTGAATTTGTTCTTGGAAGGGCTCCACCATAAGCGTCCATACACCTCACCTCGTGTGCTTGTTTGGCCTTCCTGCAAGTTCTTTAACAGCGGGTTTTCTAGGGAAATCTCTTGCTGAATTGGGGATAAAGATGGTCTAAACTCTTTTCTCCGCACCGCAGGGTTGGAGGGAGTCTCGGGGAAGTCAATTTTTGGAGTGGAACACTTGAATTCACTGCCTGGACGCGCTCTTCCGGCGAGTACATCGCTGTATCTTCTTCTTTCTACAATCTCATCGCTAAATCTTCTTTCTTCCACGGGTTTACTTTCTCTTACGGGTTCCACCGGGGTCGGTTGTTGCACTGGAGTCAAAGGGCTCCAAGAATTCGTACTACTCGGTACCGGCTGAGGTGGGGGAATAGAGTAAGAGTTATAGTATTCTTGCTGAGATTGTGGGGGGTGGGGAGTTGGAAAGTAGCTGTGTCCGGGCTGAATTTGTGGCGTTATGGGAATTTGGAAAGAATATTGGGAAGACATTTGATCTATGGGAGGAGGAAGTTCTTCCACTTCATCTACTTCTTCATCTTCTTCATCTTCTTCGGCTCCTTCGTCATCTTCTACTCCTTCGTCTTCTTCCTCCTCTTCTCCTCTTTCTTCTTTTCTCTCAGAAGGGACTCCTGGGTCGCTTCTCCGCTGTCTTTCCTCAATTCTTTCCCTTTTTTGTTCTTTGGAGCTTAACATTTCTTCCACCGCGTGGGGATTCCAGACTTCATCATTCATAAAGTCAAAATGTGACTCGGTGAACTTTTCTGCCGGGATCACCTTGGCGTTGTCCACATGGACTGGGAAGGTTCGGCCTGACTCTAAACAATACACCATTAGTTTATTAGGTCCCCTTAAACATCGGACAATATATGGCCCTTCGAACTTGGGACATAACTTCGAACTTTGATGGGGCGGTTTAACTGCTCTAATGAAGACATAGTCTCCTATTTTAAACTCTCTTTGCTTGGCCCTTTTATGTTGTTGCTCCAAAGTTTTGTGGTTTCCGCTCTCTAACTTCTCTCTAGCCAAATCTCTTATATAATCGATCCTCTCCACTATCGTATCTACTTCATCTGAAATGAATCTCATCTTCTCGGTCTTATTCACAAATGGTGATACATAATCAGGCATCTCATAAGGGAGCCTCTTTATGTATCCATGTAACAGGAAGTGGGGTGAAGACCCTATCGATCGATTATACGCGGAATTGATAGCGATTTGGGCAAAGCTCAGGTATTTGTCCCAGTCTCGGTGATTTGCATTCACGTAATGACGCAAGAAAGATTCAATATCAGCATTTATTCTTTCCACGACACCATTTTGGGAGGCTTTGTAAGGCAAAATCTCTATCTTCTTTATTCTCCATCGCCTTACATAGTCCCTTAAATACCATGATTCGCAAATTCCAGAATAAGAGCATTTGATCAGACACAAGCAGCTGAGAGCACTATGCCTACATATGGGACCCATCTCTATTGCATATGCTCTGGCACACTCTTCACTCGTTCTAGTCGTCTTGCAAGGCACTAACTCAACATATCGTGTTAAAACGTCGCGAAATACCAAGATTGTATTTGGCTCTATCCGTACAGAAGGCAATTTCCAATACTTGTCAACATGAACGCGGTGAGAAAGTGTGTACGGGCAATGGCCATCTATTGATCTCTGCTACAGGGGGTCTAGGACCCTTAGTTCTAGCGCACGACACACATTGACTACAGTATTCCTTAACTAACTTTTGAATACCAGGGAAATAGTATTTCTCCTCTACTCTCTTTTCAGTTCTTTGCTGACCACCGTGCCCGCTAGCTAGTGAAGCGTGGCATTGGTCTATCACACTGTAAATCATACTATCCGGAACATGTACAAGATAAGGTTTTGCTTCCACAGCGTAATGTAAGATGCCTTTTATTAAAATGTGTGGGTGTGTATTAGGATTCTCTTCTGCCCATTTTACCAATTTCCCTACACGGGGACATTTCTGTTGTTCTTTGATGAAATTTTCCCGACTCAGAGCGAAATCTATTCGAGGGAACTTATCTGTTCTTTCTACTTCTTTAACCAGGAACACATTAGATGCCGGATGCCTACTCAGATAGTCTGGGGCGACATTATTCTTTCCTTTTTTATAGACTATGGTGGGTGAGAAACTGTTTACTAAGAGATTCCACCGAGCTAACCGGCCGGTCTGCTGTTTATTTCTAAAAATAAAGCAGAGAGGTTGGTTGTCAGTGATGATAGTGACTTTATAGCCGAAGATGGTGTTCTTAAACTTCTGCAAGCAGAACACCACGGCTAAACATTCCTTTTCAATCGTATCATAATTCAACTCACTGCCCCTGAGTGTCCTGGACACGAAAGATAAGGGCTTCTCTTTCCCTTCATCTGTCAACTGGTACAACACTCCTCCGATTCCGAAATTACTGGCATCTGTATTCACGAAGAATTCCTTGCTGTAATCGGGAAAAGTTAGTTGTGGCTGCACCACTAGTTTCTCTTTTAAAGTATCGAAGGCTTGTTGTTGTTTTTTCGTCCAAAGGAAAGGGACATCTTTCTTTATCAAATCATACAAAGGTTGTGCTACCGCGGCGAAGTCCTTTATGAGGAAGCGAAAATAGCCGAAGAAACCGAGCAAACTCTGTGTCTCCTTCACATTTGTAGGAGGGACGAAACTCTTCATTGTATCTACCTTGGCCGGAATCCGGACTAATCCATCTCTTCCTATTCTGGAATCCGATGTGTACAATAACGGCTGTTGATAGAAAGCTACACTTGAATTTATCCTGAGTCTTATTTTCTCTAAAAGCATGTGAAGCACCTTCTTTCAATATTTTCAACTAGTGGTTCGGGGCAAATATTCTTCCCTAACACCAATACGTCGTCTAGTATAGTACTTGTGCTACTAGCTCCTAGCAGTGTGGCTTTAAGGCCATTAGTCATCGTGCGAGCACTAGCACTTTTGCGATGCGTTCTTGCTGGACCGAACATCAAAACGGGTGGGCACAAAGACCTTTCCTTGTCCTAAACGCCATCAGCTTTTGTGTCTCTTCTTCTATCTCTAAGGCGTTGTACGCGTCGAGCAAATCTACGGATGTATATTTCAGTATTACCCCCCTAGGGATTGTAAAAACTCGTCGATAGAAGGCAAAGGAAACACGTCCTGAAATGTTATGGGAGTTGAGGTACCTGTTAATCCAGACACACCCTTAGGCTTTTGTGCTTATTTTTCTTAGCCACCACGAGTAATGGTGAAGAATGGGGGCTGTATCCCGCTTTGATGTAACCCTTTTTCACTGCTGCATCAGTGAAATCATCAATGTCCTGCAAATATCTATGCGGGAGTCTGTATTGTTTACGAAAGATGACTTTAGGGGCATCAGGTAACAGCTCAATCTTAAATTTCTGAAGCGGACAGACTGGGACAGCATCATCATCTAGTGCCAATACGTCATGGTAGTCCATGAGGAGCTCTAGCAGTTCTTCCAGATACTCTGGCTTCTCGAGAAGACAGTTCTCTGCCTCTTCTTTCGACATCTTCTCTTCGATGATTTCTTTGTACACTAGCCTCAACTCTGTCTTCGTAAGACCCTTTGAGCAGGTGGCTACATTAGCCGAAACTGTTCTCTGGTGTCCTCTTTTGTCTGTGCTTCTCTCGATCTGTTCGCTAATAATCGGATACCCTTCTCCTAGATACACACCTTTATTCAGATAAAAGGATTTGTCACTCAAATTTATATAACTGAGGATAACTGTGTTATCCCTCACCGGACTAATTGTATTGGCCACATACAGCGGTCCTTTGGTGAAAGCTGGTGTCATTATGCACAGCCGCTCCAGTTCAAAATCATCTTGAGTCTCCGGTCGGAGTTTTAGATATCCACATGATTGACTAGGCAAAACAGTCTTTTCAGTTACTTTTAACTTTATCTTAAATCTTTCATCAATCATTAAATGACCATCTCCTTCGTGGTCATAGCTCTTCGTTGCTTCCAAATCTTCGGATTGGTCCAAATTTTCTTCCAAATTTGAGGGGGTGTGCTTGAGTTTGGGTCTGACTCCTCTTTGATCAGCGCTGTGATAAAACAACCAAACACACCAAAACGACAACCCTGTGATGAGTGAGGGGTGGGTTCGCGATGTCCACTCTGTCTCTTTCCATCGTGTCTGTCTCAATTTGAGCTTCTCCGTTCAAGGCAATCTCCCTGTCTCTTTTTCCATGTTTAGGCACTTGCTGCCTATGCGAATTTCGAACTGAAGAGGCTGTCTTTCCTCCCTGGGATGCAAACAGATCGACCTTCCGATAGGAACGAGGTTCAACCGCGGCGTGTACGTTAACATTATTAACTGACCAGGCGGCCTCTCTATGCGAAAGATGCTTATCCGCGTTGCGTACGTTTTTAACTGGCAAGGCGGCCTCCCTACGAGAAAGATGCTTATCCGCGTTGCGTACGTTTTTAACTGGCAAGGCGGCCCTCTTAGGAAAAAGATGCTTTTCCGCAGCACGTGCGGGTGGTTGAGCGAAAATTTGGTTCGAATCCTTAGTTTTCTCCCCTCTCGGCCCTCGGGCCTGGGGCAACTGCTCCTCACTTTTTCTGAAGTCTCTTATCCTCTTAAGATTCCCATCAGAAAATTCTCTAACCAAATAAATTCCTTGTGGATCGGCAAAGATCGGAATATCTATCTCTCTTCCTCCTTCTTTGATAGACATCTGAGCAGAAAAGAAGTTTAAAGTTATGGGAATGTTAGACAAAACGTTGCTACCCAGCAGAATATCCCAACTATTTTCTCCATCTATATCATTCACTTGGAATGTAGTGAGGTAATATTTTTTATGTAGGCGAAGATATAACTGTATTTCTCCCTTCAATATCGTTGGCTTGTTGTTCACCCCCTGTACCCTTAAATCGGTCTTGCGGAGGGCTACTTTAAAGTTTCCCTCTTTTTCCAATTGCTTGAGCCGCCGGGCGGTGACAATACTGACGCTGCTTCCAGTGTCAACCAAGACTTTGGTCTTCGCCTCCTTACTACTCAAAGATGGAGCAAGGTAGACATTCGTATAAAAGTGTCGTCCCAGCCTAAAAGATTGCTGTACGACTTCTTTTCTTTTTCTCTTGTCTTCCCATCTCTTCTCTCTATCTCTAAACTTTTTTCTCACCCGTCTCCTCTCTTTGCCCGATTCTAAAAATTTTCATTCTCTATCCTATCCTGAGGATGAGAAAGTTCTTCTTCATACCTCCCATCGCCATACTCCACTTCTTCATTCACCTCAAAATCTCTTGGCTGGCTCTCTGCCACATATACTCTCGCGTTAGTCTTTACCTTCCCATCTGGGGGCTTGTACCCTTCCTTTTTCTTGGAAAAGATCCTGGGCCCTCGCCTGTCTGGGTTGTAAGGTTCTGGCTTTTTCGCTCTTATCCCTTTGTCCATATCAATCTGGCTATTGTATGGATTGAACATTAGCAGAGTTTCTGGGATGGGTCTCCAAGGCGGTGCTCCTCTACACTTAGGCTGCGACCCCCTTCTGTGATATGCTCTACACTCTCTGCAGTAAGGCAATTCCCAGCGGCATGCTTGAGACGAGTGTCCCACCGTCTCGCAAAAGAAGCACACAGAGTGTTCTTTTAACTCCTGGGCTGACATCTTTTTCAAAGTGCCCTTATAGCTCGGTGTAACATATCCTATCTTCACTTCTTCTCTTTTCTTATGAAAAGTATTGTTCGATTTTACCTCATTTCTCTTCCTTTGAGGAGTGTAACTGGGTTTCACCTCCTCCCTTCCTTTCTCCTCATACCTTGGCTTCCATGGTTCCCTGTTGTCCCTATATGAATTATTAACTCCAACCCTCTGTTTCCCTTCCGATTCTTCTTTGGCCAAGAACACCCTAGTGGTGCGGCCTTCATTTGGCCTTCTATACTCATCTTTTAACAAAGCTCCGTTAGAAATTTGAGACACTTTCGATCAATTGCATTTAAATTCATCTCGATCGAATACACTAAGGAATTCCTCGTAATCTGTCCTCCATCCTTCTTCATTTACGTTTGAAATGATCTTCCCTGATAACCAATAGGTTGATCTGCCTGGAGTTTGAAGATGCTTTATCACAGATCAGCCGGCGCTACTGGATTCGTTAACCGCTTTTAGTTCAAGCACGAAGTCAGTAAAAATTGAGTCTCTCTTCCCTTCTATAGTTCTAAGAAATTCAACATTAAGTCGAAAAACTGTTCCTTCTCTTCGGTTGTAGAAAAACCTTACTGGGCGAGAAAGTCTTATAATCTGGTAAATTTTGAGAAGGAGTTATCTCTGAGCATATATTTTCTTGCTTCGCTATTTTGATCGGATGATATTGCCGACTTTGCAAAAGTGATCTTTTGACTCTCATTTAATGGGCCTAAAGCATCTAGCTGTGCATTCAAAGAAGTAAAATCTGGGTATAAGATGCCTTTCCATATTCTTGTCTTAAGATGTCTGCCAAATAATTTTAAATTTTCCGGAATCGTTGGAAACGCAGTGTTAAACAGGTTAGTGGGGTAATAGGGCGCTCCAATTGGTTGTGGAGGCATATAGGGGTATCCTTGCCATGCTCCGGGGTAAGGATGGAACTGGTTAGGCATGGTGTAATTGCCAGGTGGCATGCCTGTATAATAGAGAGGTGGGGGCATCGTCCCCGTTGGTAAAAACCCATAATTAGCGGTGTTCTGGCCTGCTGGAGCACTTTCGTTGTTGTTTCCTCCCATAACTCCTCCTGTGAGGATGCTTGGTTGTTGTTGAGCGGTGTTGAGCCCAGCAGGGGTTCGGACCGAGCCTGTGGCTTGGTTCTGGATCGCTGGGGGCCCGTCGGGTCCCCATGGGGAGGTGTTCGGTACTTCGGCACCCTCCCACTTGCTTTCATTGAGGTTCTGTGTTTCGAATCCACCCCAATTCCTACGCACTTTCTTTTTCACAGTAGTGTCAACAGTAGCAGGCTTAAGCTGTAGGTTCAATGTGTTGTCCAGCGCAACCGTTTTCTGCATATATGGTGGAGTTTCGACCCGTGGGGGAGGTGCTCTCTCCCTTACTACTTGGGATGCCTGGCTTAGAAGAGTGATGTAGGGGTTTCTGCACCGGTCCTTGGGTCACAGGGGTAGGAATAGGGTATCCTGGGGGCCGCGCCCCTTTCTTGGGTTTTGGGCGTGTTTCATCTCCGCCCCCTCCGTTTGCGAATGCTGGATTATGGCCATTCGTCATTTTTATTCAAATCGAGGTTCTCATCCTCGTCTCCTTCGTTTTCGTGGCCATTATCCCCTTGCTCATCGTGGTCGAGAGGCTCCTCATCTTCCTCATCTCCCCCTCCCTTGGCCCCTCCGCTGGCGCTCGGGGTCACCTTTGTGGCCCACGCCCATCGAACCAAATAAGAGAGTATGAGAAACAGTAAACACAAAACCCAACCAATTAAAATGTTCAAATCCACCATTTTGTTTTTCCGTAATTACAAAATAATGCACAAAACGTCGGTATGACACTTAATTATCTCTCCTGTATGCTCTCAAACAGCAATGTCAACTAGTGTTGGAACATAAAGGTTGTCTGCGGACCTCTCGCTACTACTATATTTATATATATATATTTATATAGATTTTATCTATTGCAAAAAATAGTTGTAGGGGTTTCCCAATATGTCACCTATAATATCAAAATGGTGGAAAACTCAACAGAAAAAATGTTGTCCGCAGATCTCGTATGCTACTACTTCTACTACTGCAAGACTGTCTTTTTACTACTAGCGAGTTTAGGACACTCAATATGGTAATTCTAAACAGAAATCTCATAAAATTTTTTCGTTTTTCCCCAATTTAACCTGCCCTAAATATATATATATAATATATTAATATAAATAGTATATTATATATATAATATATAATATATATAATAATTTATATATATATATAGTATATATATATAATATATAATATTAAGTATATGTAACTTTAAATTATCTTAATTTTAATAGCGTTTTGGACTGGGCTGTTCAGGCTCTCTGAAACAGCAAATGGGGTAATATGTGGGGGTACCCTCTATAG
>JABUQX010011931.1:12500-29797 GCA_015478945.1 Trachelipus rathkii | reverse complement strand
TAGGAATACGTATATTATTAGAAAGGGTAAGCTTTAGTTAGACTAAATTGGCCCCTATCATTACAAAGAGTTAGGCCAGCATTATCTTGATACTAGCTAGTAGCAAGATAATGCTGGGCCTAACTCTGTAATGATAGGGGCCAATTTAGTCTAACTAAAGCTTACCCTTTGTAATAATATATGTATTCCTAATCAGCAATATACCGACTTATCCTACGAACACTGCAAATAACTTGTTATTTAATGAGCGAGCCTAAAATAAATTTACAAATTAAAAGTTTGCTGCACAATGCAGACCGAAATTGTAAAATGAATCAGTATTGTAGGCTGAATTTAACGAAAATGAGCTAAATATTTAACTAAACATGGCGAGACACTTTTTAAAAGCTTTTTTAATAAATAAAACTAGCGCTGCAAATAATCTATTTTTAAAAAATAACACGTTTTATAATGGCGTTAAAGATTTTTGTGATTTTTATCAAAACTTGGCCGAATGCTAGCACAAAGCATTTGTTACTTGTTTTTGGCAAAGCCGGAATAACTTACACGTCATTTTAAAAGAAACTGTTGCCAATCACGCAAAAAAACAAGCCGAATTATATCACAATCCGCAATTTTGAAAGGATGTTGCCAAAACTGATACACGAAGAATGTTCAGCTTGATCAAGGAATTCGGGAAAAAATTGACGGGATTAGGTTATTAGTTATTATTATTATTGATTATTATTATTCTATTAGTTATGATTATTATTATGTATTTTTAGTCTCATAAAGAAAATTATTATTATGTATCATATTGACAACTTTATTTGTTTTTCTCCAGGTAACGTGTTCGTACTTAGGCCTAGTCATAATATAAAGTGCCTAATTGTTTGTCTAAAAATTGTAATGTTATTATTATTAGAAATTATTAGAAACATTTAAAATCATAATTCAATTTTTTTTCAAATGTTATTAGTATTACTGTATTAAACGAAGAAATAAACATCATTTAATAATATATAATCAACTATATATAATAATAATAATAATATATAAATAATAAATAAGTCATAATAATAATAAATATATATTACTTAATTAATATAATCATAATATTACTATTCACTATTATTTATTATTATTATTTATTATTGTATTAGGATTCATCTTAATTATATATACTCTTTATTATCTATTATTATTATTAATTTAAAAGAAAGATGAGGTATAGAAAGGGCAGTTAAACACAATGTCTCTATATAGTCTACCATAAGCATAAAACTAAAAAAAAATGAACTATCTTTTTATATAGTTTATTACTGACCGGTTTTCCCGCACGCACCGACCGTTTTCCGCCCGAAAATTCAACAACACTCTAACTTAAGAAGTAGCATATTTTAAATCTTTACATGGAAAACTGGTTAAAAATAGAACTTACGCCCGAATATGCAATCTAACTCGAAATTCCGAATATACTTAATTCCTCCTAGGAGATCACGCAGATCGTCGTCTCAGAATTTTTTTTATTTAACAAAAATTATTTCCAATGGTGGTGCAAATTTTTTAGATTTTGGTAATGTATTTATTAAATTTTTACTTTAATGGTTAAAATATAATTCTGATTTCCTACCTAATTTAATCTATTTTTAGATTGAAAAATATTTTTCTTTACAAAAATTTTAAAGAAAATGTGAAGTAAGCTGTGGACCGTTCTCCCCTCCGGCTGACACCGATTTCCCCCCATTTTACGGTATATTCAACCAACAAAACTAAACACCTATTGAACCCTTTCCCCAACATAACTTATGCGACAGGAAACACACACTCACCACTACCTATAACAACTCCTCAGAACAATAGTAAACGTATGCTTCCCCGCATGGTTCCCAGCACTGCAAAATCTAACTCAAAAAAATTACAAAATTACACAAAACAAGGCCCTTAGAATTATCACTGGATTCACTAAAACTACCCATCAACATTACATGACAAGAGCTTACATCTTCCTCTCTCCACGCCACCTGGAAAGATGGTGGGGACTCAATGCTCTCCAGAAAACACCTTAAATCCACCCACCCATGTCACAATTATGTCTCCAACCCTCACCCAACACACTTAAATCCCCGCCCTCCTCACCAGCTAACTTCACTATAATGACAATCTACTAACATTATTTCCCACCTCCCTCTCACCAATAGGTCATGGCCTATACATATACATACACACAACTAACTAACATGTACTTTGCAAAACCGCCCCAATAACAATTTGCTAAACTCCCCCTCCCCAAAATTTCCCCAATAGACAGCACATATATATATATGATAGGTATATAGTACCGGTATATAGTATATATATGACATAAATATTTATATTATTATATAGATATGACTATATAGTACAGAACTCGAAGTAGAATAAGGGCAACTAAAGACCGATGAGGAAAAAGACAACGACCCGCGAGCTACAATGAAGCATAATCAGTATACTATATTAATATATATATTGATGATCAAACATACACATCCGTGTGCAAAAAGACACCGTTAGGTGAAACTAGATCATATAATAATTACCTTAATTTAAATAAGCATAATAATAAATACCTATTGTGGGATAAAAACGGGCAAAAGGGCGTGATGAAGAAGTAATAGTAATCAAGTAACCGTGTGGATAAACGTCGAAGATAATACCAAGGATCAAATAAAGCAAGGTAACTAAGAAAAGACATTTTCATCATATCATCATCTCCTCAGGATATACAAAAGGTTGATATATTATATATCTATATCGTACTTAAGGGAAAAATAGAGGCAATAAGAATACCTAAAAATAAAGACATTTTCATCATCAATGCGATCATCTCCTCATATCAAAGGCCTAGTGATATATTGCTGCTTCTTAAATTCTTCAGCTAAGTGCAAATGGCCAAAATACCTACTATATAGTAATAAGGTTAATATGTATATATATGTATACCTATATGAAAGAACGATCATAAATACTAAGTCCGTGATCAGATATGAGAGTCGAACAGAAAAAGGATGATACTGTGTATAGCTTTCCTCAAAGATGATGTATGTGACTATAGAGTTATAAGAGCAGTGGCCATTGTAATAGCCAAATATAAGGAGAGCGATGGAACATTTCGACAGCTGCAGAGGGTTAATATGAGTGAGAGAGTTGATGAGGTGAAAGGCCCAAGACCATCGATTAAAGGAAAGGTGTTTGAGTGAAACTACCTCAAAAGGTTCTCACCAACTAAAGCCAAATCGATCGACGCACAAATTGCCGTGCCAAACCTCAGGTGCCCAATTATCATATTCCTTGTAACGGCGCATATTTCTTCTTTACCTGGCAATGATTTGGTTCTCTCCTTTTTTTTATCGTCCTGTCTATTTTTCATTTTCCACCAGAACTTCAAAAGATAAATTGAATTATTCTATCTCTAATATGCAACTTTTAGTAATTTACTTTACGACACTTTTTTCAGATGTTGACAATGGTAAAAAAGGACAAAAACATGATAAAAAATCAACTCCACTAACGTGTAAGAGGTAAGAAATGTGTTCAGGAAAGATTACTTATGAATAAGAAGATGTTTGTACCTGCAAACCCTTTGCTTACTTTCTTATTTCCTTCATTCAACTTTTCTTAAGAGAATATGATTTCGGCTGCGATTTTTCACCTCATAGTGTATGAATAATCCTGTAAATAAAATTAGACACAATGTTTAGACTCTTCTTTTACTATACTTAAAATTTTTATACGCATGAGCTTAATTTTAAAAAATTTTTATTACTACCGCAAATTGCCTGCATATTTTTTTAGAATCGTTTGCAAAATAATATTTTGGAAGGAGAGAATTTAGCCTAGATTTTTTTTTTCATGCACTTGCAGATGTATTTTTTTTGTACCTTGAAAATTTGTAAAGCTGAATGATTTAGTATACAATAGATGATATTATTGAAGCTTGAGGCAGCTTACATAGTACGAAACTCGAATAAGAAGGACAAATTCTTCCGTAAAAAGTCCTTGTGATTCTACCATTAATAACTATGTTTTTTTTTTTTAATTAAGAGAGAAAATGGTCGGTAAATAAATGTAACAAATATTCGCAACATGTTTGCACCCAGGATTAAGTTTAATAGGAACACGTGAAGGCTTTTAGCTCCCCATTCGCAATTATATTACTTCTTAAAAGGGAAGAACGCCTCTTGAAAAGCGGAAACTCGTTTGATAATGTAAATGTAATTGTAAATTTAAGAAATTCTCTCCTGCTGAAATAGTTTTAGCAAAACAAGGGATTGAATCAATGTGGTATCCTGTTTTTTTCTTGTTTGAATGTTCTTTTTGATTTTTGTAACATTTCTTTAATAAGAATTTTGTGCTTGTTTCCATTAGTAGAAGCTGTACTAAAAAAAAAAAAAAAGTTCAATTACAAAAATGGTAAAGGAAAACATTTGATATATATTTTCCACAACCCAGCTGTAGTCAATTGCGACGATTTTAAATAATAATAATAATAATAATAATAATAATAATAATAATAATAATAATAATTAATAATAATAATTAATAAACTTGATCTATTACCACGAGTGAACAATATTTAGCCAGTCCTGTTTCAATTGCGTAATCAATTGAAAAGGCTTCTAGGATTTAGAAGAGCTTAAAAGAACATAAGTAACTTTAGTAAATGAATCCTTAAATCTATTAAGTTTTGCCCCGGGCTCTTTTATATCCTATCTCCTTACTACAGGTCAATAATTACCTTCTATTTATCACTTCCACTTCTTACCTACTTTTATGCCTGTAAATATACTTGTCATTAAAATTTTCTTTTTGAAAACAACATATTTAAAGCAAATATCTGTTGCTAAGAGGATTGCTAAGAAACAGCTGACCTCTTTAAGTAAATTATTATTATTATTATTATTATTATTATTATTATTATTATTATTATTATTATTATTATTATTATTATTATTATTTTTATTATTATTATTATTATTTTTATTATTATTATTATATGTATTATATTATTATTATTATTATATTATTATTATTATTTTTTTTTTATTATTAATTATTTTATTTTAATGGTTATATATATAATATATATATTATATAAATATATTATATTTTAATATTATATATATATATATATATATATATATTATATATATATATATATATATTATATATATATATATATTATTTAAATTTTTTTTTTTACATATTTTAAATAGTGAAATGCTTTTTATTTTCCTATTTTTAGTTTTATAGTTATATATTATGCTTATTTTAGTATATATATATATATATATATATATATATATATATATATATATATATATATATATATATATATATATATATATATTATATATATATATATATATATATAATATATATATAATCAATTCTTGATAAAATGAGGAATGAACGTTATAGACAGTTGTGTTATTTCAATTACCAAAATAGAGAATAAAATGAAAGAATTGAGATGGTTGGTCATGAGGAAAAGTGGATGATACTCGTTGGTTAAGCGATGTAAGTGGTAAGTGTGTGGGGAATCGACCGGCTGGAGACCGAAGAAAAAAGTGATTGAGTCAGTAAAGGATGCCTGGAGGAGAGAGAGAAATTTGAGTTTGGCAAAGGCAAGAAGAAAGGTGTGCATAATAAGGAGTGAATGGCGGGGTTTTGTGAGGGGGTTAAAATGGTTGTGACCCACCTGGCCAAGGGATGAACCCACTTTGGGAGATGCCATAAGTGGAGGTCCGCCGCGGTCCCAGAACTCTAGGGTGCATTTCAGACTGGCGACGAATTCTCACTTAAAAAAGTAATAAAAGGGGTGATAATGCTGGATTTTCTTTTCGACTGCGTCATATTTCTTCAATCTACTTCGGTTCCGTGCTTGTTACGTTTCGTCTGGGGAGAGAAGGTGGGTGATGAATTATTAATATATATATATATATATTATATATATAATATATATATATATATATAATATATATATATAATATTATATATATATATATATATATATATATATATATATATATATAATATATATAATATATTATATAATTATATATATATATATATATATATATAATATATGCGTGAGGGTGTTGTGTGGTGTTTTTTTTTTACGACACCATTAATTTTTTTCTGTCACGGACACCCAGACCCAGATTGTCAACATTAAAAAAAAAAAATCTGTCTACGAAGTTTCCTGTCAGTTTGAAGGTGTTGACGTTTGGCTATGTTTAAATAAATTTTGTCACCATTTTTCTTTTCAGTTTCATGTGTCAGACGATTTGGCAGAGCAATGAAAATTGTTAAATATGTCGACCATTTGGCCGAAATTCGTTTTGTTGAGTTCGTTAAATCTCTTTAACCAACCCAATGAAATCGACCTATTCCTAACCTACCTCAATGCCAACAACCTACTGCTAAACGCCTGCGGCGGGCTGTTATGGATTGACATGCCGTAAACGCCTATTCTCTAAAATTAATATGGGTTTGACGTTGCCGAAACCTGTCTAGCATAACCTGGATGACGATGTTTCATAAGTAATATATATTATATATATATATATATATATATATATATTATATATATATATATAATATATATATATAATATATATATATATAATAATAATATATAATATATAATAGAGTCAAAATAAACGCATACTTGAACGATGAAATTACCTCCCATTTTTAATGTTGCGCCTTTCTTTGCGTTCATATTTTTCACACACTCATCCTCCAGCAACATATTAACCTTAACCACGCATTTTCCACATATCATATACCATGAATTACAATAACACACGCTACCCACTTCTGATAACACTACAGACATCCTACTACTCATACCCCTGTGTTGCGGGGGAGAAAGAATTTCCACTCGTATGTTCTGCGTGTCGTAGAAGTTGACTAAGGGGCGGTGGTAGTTGGGTTGGTTGCCTACTACCATCTATTTCTTTCCAGGAATGCTAAGGCAGGCCTCGGAGAAGGTCGATCGCAGTAAGCGACCTTCTAATTTCCGGCGAAATTGTATGAATCGTATGGGTACATGGAATGTCAGAGGAAAAAGTTGATGAGAAGAGGAGAGAGTGAATGGATGTATTTAGAAAGGGCAAATTTGATTTGCTCGCTGTGACCTGACAAAGATGAAAGGAAAAGGTGAAATTAAGTGGTTGTGATGTGAAATGTGTGCGTGCGGGTGTGGAAGAGAATGAAGAGAAGGAAGAGAAGGAGTTCAATTTTGATGAGTGACCTGTGGTATGGAGGCTGATGGTAAGACTTGGATTGTGTGAGTCCTAGAATTTTAAATGTTACAATTTAAGTTTGAAAAGGTCAAGGTATGTTGGTTGTGACATTATGGTCCATCTGAGGGAACGTTGAAGAGAGTACGATTTTCTGGGATAAATCTGAATGATGTTCTGGATGGGTGAGTAGGAGCTTCCGATTGATAGTTTTGGGGACTGAATGGTTTGTGGAAGGTGATCAAAAAAGGATGGTATAAACAGGTGGTTTTGGGGTGGCGGGAAGTAAAATGAGAATGTAGGAAGGTGATTGATTTCGTGAAGAGAGAGGTATGATTGTGTAAGTAATACTTCTTTAAACACAAGATATCCATAAGTATACGAGTTGGTGTGTAGGTAGAGATGGTATCCGAAGTGAAAAGTATGAGTGATGAAGGTGTTGGTGAAGAAGGAGATGTGAAGTATGTGTTGGTGTTAAATCAGCTAGGGGTTTAGGAATGGGATTATCGATCATTATGTTGTTCCTATGTAAAATTAAGTAGTGGGGGCTTGGGATAGAGGAAGTATACGAAAGGAAGTGGTAAAATTAAGAGTGAGAAGTTAAGTTGTGGTAGTGTAGGAATAGGTGTAAGAGCGCTCGCTAGGAAAACGGTTGAATGTGAACAAGTTATACTGAACAAATCTGGCAAATGAAGGAAGCAATTGTTTAGTAGTGCAAAGGAAGTGTGTGGATGTGCTAAAAGTAGGAAGTAGAATGTTAACAAAGTGAGTGGTGGGAATGAAGAGGTGATGAAAGAGTGTAAATGTTAAAAAGCGTGTTGAATGTAAACTAAAAGCAAAATGATGAAGATTCAAAAGAAAGATGCTTGGAATTATATAAGGAGGAAAAAAGAAATACTAAAAGGTGTATACGTAGGAGAAACAAGAGGTAAATGAACAGTTTGGAAGGAGGATGAATGGGGACTTAGGAAATAAGGGAAGCTCTTCTGAAGGAAGCGCGAAAAAGGTTAAGAATGAGAATAAGGGGAATCTGCTTAGAATAATGATAGGGATGGTGCTTTTGTAACTGATGAAATGGATGTGAGTGGAGTGTGAAAGACACTTTTTCGGGAAAAAAAAATCTGCCACAATATTAACAAGTAATAGATGAGGTGTTAGTTGAATGTGTGCGGGTTTTATGTGCAAGAAGGAATAGGTATTTTGGGGATGAGGTTATTAGTAAGGAGGAAGGAGGGGTAGGTTGAGAAAGTTGAAGAATGGTTAAATCTGCAGGTATAGATGAAATACTAGTGAAATGATCAAGAGCGGAGGCGAGATGGATTGATTGGATTTGGGGAAGTTGTAATAAAGCGTTTATGGAGGGTATAGTTCCAAGGGATGGAGAGAGCGGTAATAGTAAACCCTTGTATAAGGGTACGGGAGAAAAGGGGAACTGTAGAAATTATAGGGAATAAGTTTATTGAGTTTGTAGGGAAGGTATATATGCTGGTATTTGGTCGAAAGAAGTCGTCGAGTGACTGAGGGACTGATTGTGAAGACAAGGTGCGTTTAGGAAGTGGTAGAGGAGTGTGGATCAAATCTTTACAATTGAAACAAATGAATTGAGAAAATGAAGGAGAAGAAGAATAAATTGTTTAGGTTTATGGATTGCAACAGGCGTATGGCAGGATTTAATAGGGAAGCTCTATGGCAAGGTGTTAGTGATATATGGTGTTGGTGGTAGGCTTCTGAATGCAATCAAAGTATGTATGACGATAGTGAAGCGTGTGTAAGAATAAATGGTGTCATGGTGATTGGTTTAGGTTTAATAGCGGAGTAAGACAGGGTTGTGTTAGTCTCCTTGGTTATTCAATTTGGTTATGGATGGGGTTATGAAGAATTTGAGGTAGTGGGATTGGCAGGAAATGGTGTTTAGAATGGTGGAGAATGGAGTTGAGTGGAGGGTGCCTACCTTTTATATGCGGATGATTGGTTCTGTGTGGCGAATCTGAAAGAGTTGAGAGGATTGATAGAGAGATTGGCAGGGTGTGCTGAAAGGAGGGGCTTGAAAGTAAAGAACGTGGAATAAGAGTAAGGTTGGTTGTGAGTGAGGTCCTCCAGGTGAAGTTATGTTAGATGGTGAGCAGCTAGAACAAGTTTCTGTGAGTTTAAATATTTTAGGGTATGTGTTGGATGAAGAAGGAACGGATGATCAGAGTGTAGTAGGAAAGTTGTGAAATGGCAGGAAAGGTGGCTGGTGCAATTAAATCGTTGGTGGAAGTTGCAAAGGGACTAGTCTTGAGTGTGCTAGGGTCTTACATAGGGTATGTTGTTACCTGTGGTTTATTGTATGGTATGAGACTATGGTCTGGAATAAGAAGTATAGATCTAAAGTTCAATGTGTTCAGATGGACAATCTTAGGGTGTGCAGGTGTGAAGAGAATTGATAAAGAGAGGAATGAACGTATTAGAGAGTGTGTGGGTGAAGAAAGGGGTAAATGAGAGAATAGAAGAGAGTAAATTGAGATGGTTTTGGTCCATGTGGAAAAAGGAGAATGAATAGTAGGTTGGTTAAGCGGATGTTATAGTGTGATTGTGTTGGGACGACCGATGGAGAACCGAAGAGAAAGGGATGAGTCGGTGAAGAATGGCTGAAGGAGAGAAATGTGAGTTGGCAAGGCGAGAATAAAGGTGCATGATAGGAGAGAATGCGGGGTTTTGTAATGGGGGCATGGTTGTGGCCACCTGGGCAGGGGATGAACCCTTACTTGACGATTTACCCATAGTGAGGGTCCGTCGTGCGGTCCCATATGCTTCTAGGGTGGATTTTCTGTCTGGTGAACGAGCTCCACTTAATTAATGGTACGAGGGGGCGTAAGGCGGGTTTAATTTTAAACAGAACACAAAAACTAATCTTTCAAATGGATCCAATGTTTCTTTGCTTTATTAGGAATGGATACATTGACAGTTTTTCAGCAATATTAACATCTACAATATAAAAAAGGAGGGATAGGACAGGCTGGACACCTGGTGATGTCGCTTGAAGGGAGCTCGGTTGCTTTATAGCTGTTTTTGAATCCAACTTTTTTGGGTGGAGGATAGCTCAGTCGTAAAGCACCGGGTATAATGTCCTCATTCGCAACATGGCGGTGGTTTTCAACGATGAAGGCGTAAATTCTTTAACCAGTTCCCATTAACATGTTACTGCATTATTTCCCCCTTTTCATATATTATATAAGTATATATATATATCTATATATATATATATAAATATATATAATATATATATAATATATATATATATATATATATATATAATATATATATAGCTATATATATATATATATATATATATATATAATAATATATATAATATTAATAATGGGTGTGTTACCAAAATAAAAATTAAAAATAAATTAAAAAATTATGTATTTTGTTTATACGAATTTGGTCTAGACATTTAGTGTAGTCTGGCGATTTGATTCGAAATTTGAGAAAATGTTGTCTTCCATTTTATACTCTTAGAAACCGATTTGTCAACGTCTTGTCAAAATTTTGTTAATAATGCTTGTGGATGATTTAGATTTTACTAAGTTTTTCAATTTGTTCTGTGCTTCGAGGCTTGGAACTATTTCTCTGCTCTCTCTCTCTGACTCATCTCTCTCTCTCTCTCTCACTCTCTTCTCTCTTCTCTCTCCAAACTCCCTCTCTCTCTCTCTCTTCTCTCTCTCTCTCTCTCTCTCTCTCTCTCATCTCTCTCTCTCTTCTCTCTCGTCTCTCTTCTCTCCTCTCTCTCTCTCTCTCTCTCTCTCTCTCTCTCTCATCTCTCTCCTCCCTCTCTCCTCTCTCTCTTCTCTCCCCCCTCTCTCTTCTCTCTTTCTCTCTCCTCTCTCTCTCTCTCTCTCTCCCCCCTCTCCTTCCTTCTCCTCTTCTCTCTCTCTCCTCTCTCTATCATCAATATTTTTTCTATGGGTGAATTTTAAAGGTACCTGTAAGATTTTTTTGCACTCCACACTTAAAAGATAGTTTGTAGTTAGTGATTTAAACCGTAGCCTATTGCACATTTTGTAATTGTAAATATTGTTAATGTTATTATTTTCTGTAAAAAGTATGAGATGGCCATTAGTTAAGTAGCAATAATTTGATTATGCAGCTAAATTAAGCAATTTATTTATTATATACTGTATTAGGGAGAATTGCATGCTTTTAACTTTTTCCTTTCTTGATTAGGTATCCTTCGTACTTCCATAGACTTTCTCCTTCATTCCAAGGACGACCCTTTCCTATGACACGGTATACAGACTATATATATATATATATATATATATATATATATAATATATATATATATATTATATATATATATATATATATATATATATATATATATATATATATATATATATATATATATATATTTTATATATATATATTTTAATTTTTTATATGTATATATATATACTGTATAAAATATAATTTTAGCTCTTATTTTGAAGTTTTGATGATGTTTATGTATAAAATATATTTTAACGTATTTAGATGTTAATACACTGTATATAACGTAATTTAAGTTCTTATTTTCGCGTTTTAATTTTGATTTTTTCATTGTAAGTAATAATGTTTCAAGACGTTTATACGAGCTTCATTATTTTGTTTTTTTTTTATTACACTTTATTTATAATTTGCAAAGTATTTGTATTTTGACTAATATTTATATCTTCCATGAAAGTGGTCGTTTTTATGAAAAGATTTAGATAAAAATTTGAAGTTGAAATAGAAAATTGGAACGCTAAACCAACGAGCTTTAAAGTGGCTTTTATTTAGTATGTTGAAGGGGTTACCAATTTTGGTCTTGAATAACCACCGTCAATAGAAGAATATTAGATGTTGAAGAGAGTAAGCGTTGTCACGATAATTCGTCAGTGGTGCTAGCAGCCTCCTGCACCACACGCCACAGAACTCCCCCCCCCCCCAGTGACAATGCGCAAGCACACTCGCTCTCCGAACCTGGTAGGACGTCGGGAGTAACGTGTAGCTGTCAGGTGAGAGCTAGGTGTGCACACATTAAGGTAACCGAGAAGCTTTGACCACTCTGTAAATCTTAATGGAGCAGTTAGTCCGCACCTGCAGAAGCTTGAGAAGTACGGTACAGGCGGTACGGGATGACCGAACAGAGTAGCGCCCAATAGAAGAAACATGATTTGATATTTGTTCGGTGATTTGATGGGTATTCGGAATCACATTTGATGGGTGTTCGGTGTCACATTTGCTAGAAGTTCGTGTTACTCCAGGGTCACCAATTTGAAGGGGTTATCAATTTTGGTCTTGAATAATCACCTTCAATAGAAGAATATTAGATGTTGAAGAGAGTAAGCGTTGTCACGATAATGTAGCGTTTCTTCCAGGAAACTGCTTAGGATTCGTCAGTGGTGCTAGCAGCTTCCTGCACCAGACGCCACAATGTCAAAGTAAGTAAAGAATTTTATAACAGAAAACTGAGATATCAAGTTCTCCTGAGGATTGTGTAAAAGAAGGGAAGGTAAGAAGCGAAAGAGAATTAGAAGCTGGGTTAAAAACATAAACCATAATCGGGTACTAAATTAAGAGAATGAAAGGGGTGGAAAGATTTAACATCTCGAATAAAGGGAGAAATTTTTTAGACATCTTTGGAAATTAGGGAAAATTACACCATTTAAAAAAAGAAAAGTCAAGTGTGATTCTAGGGGAGAAACACTTAAAAGATAACCAAAGTTGAATAGACATCTCTAATAAAAATAGCGGGTGTGGTTTGTTATTCCTGAAGACAATAATCTCTGAATTTAAATGATGAATGACAATGATTAGTTGATGTTAAAATCAAATTTACTCTGTAGTAACAAATTGAGAATTATTATAATTACAGTAGTAATAGTGCAATGTGGTGTAATTAGTAATAGAGTATATGCTACAGGCTTCAGATGAGGGTTCCTAAGAGTAGCAGAGTTATTACCCATGGCGATACTAAGAGGAAGAATCTCGGAAATACACACACCTCTTTCTTTCTTTAAAAGAGAAACAAGAAGTCTGTAAAAGCAAACTGGGAAAGTGAGAAGTATTTACGTGATTTTGGGCTCCAAATATAAAATTAATATGACGATCATCATTACGGTGAAAAACTGGCAACATGTTCCTGCCCTTTTCAAAAACAAATGATTGCAAAATTGAGCGAAGAATTCATTTAAATTTATCGAGCGAAGTTTGCGTCTTAGGCGCATGTTATTCTCAGTAGGCAGATAATATTTTTAATAGACATTGTTCCTTCTGCAATTTAAGTGGACTTTTTAAAAATTGTTGCAAAGATTTTAAAAGACTGGAAGGGCTTGTGTTGGAACATTAAAAAATAATTTATCTCTTGTAGAGGACGTATTGTATTCACCAAGAGCAACACTGCATGAAAAGGTTGTAAAAATATGGTCCAATATATTGTTAATAAATGAAAGTAGCACTGGAAAAGATTGAGATTGATCATTTTATAGGCACATTAAAATTTATTAAATACCTCTGATTAGACTAGTATTTTCGGGGACGTTTCAGAATGAAAGTGCATTGGAAGTGTAACCACCAACGTCTCGACCTTTGACATTTTGAATTGCTTAAAATTCGAATGGATGATGTTAGATCGTCAGTGATCTATGGTATTTTGGGTATTTCAAGATGGGCTCCCAACGGGCAAACTGGTACGATTACGCTTGCTATTATTGCGAACACCTCAAAATAATTTAAATTTTCGAGAATTGTGCAGATTTGGGACCAGTGTTGCGCACTAACCCATTGTGATAACCTTCCGTGAGGCATTTTTAAAATGGATTGCTGCATGTAATAATTTCTATTAAAACTATAATTATTGATGAAAATTTTATTTTAAGTTGGTTTTATATCCTCTCCCATCGCAGGTCGCTTTCAGACGGAGTCTCTTCTTTCTGCAGCGTTTTATCATCATCACACATGTCATTGACAAATTCAATTAAACATCGTTCATATGAAGCGGAAAACGATCAAAAGTCTTCAACTAAAGCAGAAAAAGGTATGATAATCCTTAGTGTTATTAAATGAACACGCTTTTCTTTATATTTTAACATTAAATTTTTAGTAAAAAAAGATAACCAAATAATTAATTGACTATTTCTTTCTTTATTTATCCTCCCTACATGTTCCTAGGCAGGGGTAGAGTGCGTAACTTTCACCGGAAAGGGAATAATTAAATAGAAGGACATGTAAGTTGAAAGGAAATCCCTAGCATACACTCCCCTCATACCCTTAAGTGCGAGACCGTCGCAGTTAAAAATCCACCCTAGGACTTCACAACACTACGAAAGACCCACACTAGTATCTCGTCAAACTTAGGTTTCATCCCCTGGGCCAAGCCCACAATCATTCCCCCTCACAAAACCCCGCCATTCATTCCTATTATAAACTATTCTTCTCCCTTGAACAAAATTCACATTTCTTTCTTTCACACACACTCCCTTAGAGACTCAATCCACTTTTTCTTGTGTCTCCCAACACACATCTATAAATCCACTTAACCAACCGACTATCATCCATCCTTTACATATGACCAAGCCATCTTAATATATTCTCATTCATGCCATTCTTCACACCACATAGCTCCCTAGCACGCTCATTTCCTCATTTTATCAATTCCTCTCACACCAACTGAAATCAATCGCCTTTCTACCATTCACATTTTCTCCCGCAACCCCAAAGGAACCTGTTATATAATCCCTCTTTTGATCACCTATCCAACCATTCAAGTCGCTCAACACAATCAATCTGAAAGCTCTACTCACCCCATCTAAAATTTATTCAGATTGTCTCTAAAAGTCTCACTTTCCTCAACATTACCCTCAGATGGGTCATCTACTACAACAACACTTACCTTGACATTCTTAAACTTAATTTAACCATTAGTATTCTAATTCTTACACAAATAAAATCTGCCATAACTCTGTGCCTCAAATCACTCAGAATCACAAATAATTCTCTCCCCCTCTCATTCCTCTCCACTCCAGCACGCACGCATTTCACTCCACACCACTCGTCTTTACCACTTCAATTCATCTTTGTTTCAGTCACAGCAAGCAGATCAAATTTACCCTTCATAAATACATCCATCACCTCACTCATCTTATCTTCACCTTTTATTCCTCTAACAGTACATGTTACTAGACGTTTCATACAGTTTTGCCAAATAATACCAGGTTGTTCATGTTGGTCACAACCAGGTCTGAGGCCTGCATAAGCATTCCTAGGGTGTAAATATGTGATAGTGGTTCCCTAACCCACTACGACTTTATAAAGTTTGTAAAGTTTAAATATCTTATTTCTATCTCGATAAAATCGTATAAAGTAGAGTTTTCAATGTTTTCCATGTTTCTGTCAAATTCAACGATATCGTTGATTGCATCCCGGACGCAGGTGAATTATCACTATGTGTGGATGACTCGAGATTGTATGTCGAAAGATCCAAACTGTCTTGCTTAAAATGTCGGCTCCAACTCGCCGCAAATAACATCACAGAATGGAATGACTTATGGCTTCCATATCTGCCCCCGCAAAAACATTCGCCCCTTCCTATTCAAACGTAAGTATAAAAAGGGCAATCACTAAATTTCAACCCTACATATCATCTATGTGGCTCACCCAAAATAGGAATCACAAGTAAGGTTCTCCGGCATTATTTTAGATTATCAGCTCGCTTGCTTTTCTCACATGAACCAATTGAAATCAACCTGCCATAGCGCCTTAAACCTCCTCCTATACATCAACTCCAAAACGTAAGAGGAAGACCAAAAATCATTTGCGCCTCTTAACAGCCCACATCCTCTGAATTTTATATGGTCAAACATCAATATTGTTAACTCAGAGCAAAAGTAATCGAGGTTCTGCATATTGCTAAAGTAAACCTTGAATTTGAAGCTAATATGATACCTCTCTCACTTCGAAGATAGTATTACTTACCTTGGTTTTCATACACCTCAGTCCTCAGCAATGACTCTAATCATAGTGGAAGTGATTCAAAACCCAACCCTCTAGCCTCATTCTACTGTTCTCTTATGACTTTCCCGTAGTCTCTATATGTACACCCTTAACCTCCCTTCCTAGAACAGGAAT
This sequence comes from Trachelipus rathkii, assembly GCA_015478945.1. NCBI lineage: Eukaryota > Metazoa > Arthropoda > Malacostraca > Isopoda > Trachelipodidae > Trachelipus > Trachelipus rathkii. The sequence goes on along the minus strand of JABUQX010011931.1, from coordinate 13,397 downwards.
CCCTGAAGTTAAATTGAAGGTCATTGGGAAATTGGCTCGCAATCGAAATCTCTGGATATTTTCTCCTGTATTACACATACATTGTTCCTCTCGAGACTCTTCCCCATGACCTCTAGTTCTACAACCCTGAACTCCCTTCCAAAAACAGAAAATTCTGTAGCGAAGTTGAAGCTTTTTTTCCCCCTATTTCCATTAATTTCCATTCAGTTTTATGTTGGAAGTACAAACCTTGGCAAACGGATCCAAATCTAAAGAGGGAATTGGTTCTGCAACTATTTTTCCCGACCTCACTCTCACAAATTTTGGACCAATCTGCTTTGGTATTTACACCTTTAATTACAATTAATAACCCTATTATGAAGAATCCTGAGAATGTTTAGTCCAATATCATATATTCAGACTCCCACTGTGTCTGACATCCCTTACAGTTTTTGTCCTAGAAGCCTCATGGTACCCATCGTGCAAATGTTTCTGAGAAGGTTCACACCTTCAGGAAATGGTTACTATATGCTGGATACTATCTCACGTCGTCATCAAATATGGTAAAAAAGCAGACAAAGCGTCTGAATTCACTTCTCACAGCAGATCTTCCCGATACCTTCATATTGCCATTAGGCATGTTTCTTCCATCTGTCGATTATCATAAGCAGTTCCGCCAATGCTTCAAGAACCACTGGCTGGAATGCTGATCTGGTGATCATCGATGAGAAAAGCTTCGCAGTGTGAAACCTGAAATAAGTGAGCGATATTCAGCTCTCCGTCCTAACTACCACTATATTAGGTGCAGGTAACATGCTTCTGTCACCTTCCATCTTTGTGATTACCTTTAATTACAATTTAGTAATATTTATTTATTTCTTTATATATATTACAACACTAGAAGGATTATATAGTGTT